>JASANY010000874.1:0-96378 GCA_030849755.1 Trypanosoma avium
TATACAGTGGTGTAGACACAAGTGACTTTACCTCAAGTGAAGTTTTCCAAAGGCGGGCCGTTTTTTCCCTTTTATTATTTTTGTATTGATTTACTAGAAGAATAGGAAACAATATTTATAAATGTATGATAATATCAAATCATTTATTTTTAAATTATTTATGAGTGCCTAAATACATTTAAGAATATATATATAATGAGACAAAGTAATAAAAAAAAAAAGAAAAAAAAAAAGAAAAGGGGGGGAATACAAGAATTTACATTATATACATATAAATAAATATATTAAACGATATTTTATAGAAAAAATCTTATCAACCACTGTAATTTCAATTTGAGAAAATGGACCATGCCCTTTTTTCTTTTACTTTCCTCTCTTAACATTCATGTGTAGAGTGATTGATGATAATTATATTTTGGAAGTGTAAGAAAAAATAAAATAAAAAAATAATAATAAAAATCCCTTCTTAAAGAAAAAAAAAAAAAAAAGGAATACAATTTATTCTCTTTAAAGAGTTTAGACATCTGCATGTTGCAACCTAATAACTGTTGAATTGGCGATGCTCATAAAAGAGTTAAAGAGATAACCTTATCAATAGGAGTAATTATGGGTGCTTTTTAGGTAAATTACAATAAAGAAAAAATATAAATTTATTTTATAATTCTTCTTTTAGTTTAATACCTTTTCTCTCCATTACACTTTTAGTTGAAATTTCCTACCTCACCTAATCCGTAAAAAAAAAAAAAAATCCTTAAATTTAGACGACATTGTTTTTTTTTTTTTTTTCTTACTATTATTAATTAACTAACTTTCAGTTTTACTATTACTGCTACATGAACTCTCAAAGTCATCTTCATAGGCTTCATTCCATCTATCATCATCATTACTATTATTATCAGTTTGATCAGAAGATTTATTTTTCTCTTCTATTTCAATATTATTTTTGCATTTAGAAACCACTATAGGTACATCTACTGTTTTAATAATATCCTTAGATATTTTTTCCAACTCTTGCTGCTTATTTTGCTTCTTTTCCGTCAATTTTTTCCCATGATGTTTTGTATCCATTAAAGCATCTACTGCATCTCCAGTTGTTTCAAGCCACATATCTAATTCTGACATATTGTGAAGTGATGATGATGATAAGGATGATATACTATTTACACCATTATATTTGCTCCCTTTTTTCACATTATTATTATCATTATTTTCTTTACAAGTAGGCCTAGTTGCAGCATTTCTACTTTGAGTTTGAACAGCCCTCTGCACCAGTTCCTCCCCAAAAAGTTTTCTATAATACTCTGACTCTAAACAACTTCGAGGCAAACATGAAAGTTTACTTTGCACATATGAACTTCGTAGGGCCCGACGAAGTGTTGGGCGTGTGGTAGGGGAGGTTTGAAGAAAAGATTGCACTAATTCAATTAATGCATTAGAGTATGAAAGTGTGGATGGGATTGGGGGAAATACACCTCGTGTGATTTGTTGTATTAACCCTGGCACCGATGAGGCATTAAAAGGACGTTCTAACATAATTAATTCATAAATAGTTACGCCTAAACTCCAAATATCTGCCTTGCCATCATAGGCTTTCTCCTCACATAACTCTGGAGCCATGTAGAATGGGGAGCCGCAGACCATTTTAGCAACCCCACTAATTTCTTCAAGAATTGTTGAAACACCAAAGTCACCTATACGAAGAGAATCATCCTTGCAAAGAAATAAATTTTGTGGTTTAATATCACGATGAAGAGTGTGTTGCTCAACATGTAAAAAATGCAAACCTACAAGTGTTTGTATTAATATAGAGGCAACAAAGTCTTCAGATTTATGTAGGGCGCGATAGCGTAATTGTTCTTCTAATTGCGCTAAATCACCAGAAGCGCAATATTCCATAATAATATAAACCATAAATTCTCCATCATGATAGTAATCAAGGAATTGTACAATATTTGGATGTCCACATGATCGACGGAGAATTGAGACCTCCATTTTTAAGGCCTGCATTTCATCATCTTTTTTCATTGTTTGCATATTTATATCTTTAACAACTACAAAACTACCAGGTGTATTTAACTCTTCATATAGGGTAGCACATCCAAAACTACCTTTACCAAGAATACGATGACGCTTTAAAACCCACTTCTTTTTTTCTCCAGGAATCTCTAACAATTCGCTCATTAAAAATGAAAAAAAAAAATAAGAATGCTAATAATATATTTATTTATTTTTAATATTGTATTAAATATATGATGTAAGCAAACGACAAATTTTCTACTAAAAGCACTTCTACTTTGTTTATTAAAAGAAACAAAAGCTCTTGAAATCAGACACCCCCCCCCAAAAAAAAAAAAAAAAAAAAAAAGAGAAAATAATATATATATATATTTATAAATATATATAGGAAAGAAAGATAATTTTAAAAGACACATAAATTAATATTTTAATATGTATACCTCATTTCCTACTCCCCCAAAGAGGAAAAATAAGAAAAATAAAAAATATGAAGTACAAGATAAAAATTAGTATAGAATCATACCATAAGCATCAAAAATAATAAAAAGTTTCTCTTTCTATCTCATATATTACGTCAATTCTTCATTGCATAATTCTGGGAAAGTAGAAAACAACACAATTACACTCTTTTCTCTCGTTCTGTGTGTTTCTAGGGTATCTGTTTGAGAAAAACAGAAAAAAAAAAATATGAATATATGGTATAATATATGAGATCCATAGGGTCTATTATTGCAGTTTCTCTCATCTTTCTTTTCTATTTCTCTCTCTCTCTCTTTTTATACTCCTTTATTATATTAACAGCAACTACTACCTCCTCTTTGATTTCGATTCGCTGCGGCACGCTGCTCCTCTCCCTCCTGAAGTCGTGAAGGTGTAAGAAGAAAAGGATCACGTTGTTTTCCTATTGCTAACTGACCACCAGCACTACCAGAATTATTTATATTGTTATGATTAGAGACACCATTGCTGCCATTACTTTCCAATGCTGGAAGAGCCTGGGCTACTTTTCTAAAAAGCGCCTTCACATTAGTGCCCTGTCGTGCGCTGACTTCCATAAACATTAATTTATATTCTTCTGCTTTTTTTTGCGCCTCCTCGGCACTTACCTCACGTTTATCCTGCGCATCACTCTTATTTCCAACAAGCACTATCACAACATCCTCCCCCCGCTCAGCCCGCACCTCATCTATCCATTTAAACGTACTAAGAAATGATACACGTGAGGTAATATCATATACTACAAGAGTACCGGAGCTATTTCGAATATAACTTGGAATAAGAGAGCGGAAACGCTCTTGCCCTGCTGTATCCCACACATGCAATCGCACCGTACGATTATCAACGTGAATTGTTTTAGAGAAAAAGTCAATACCAATGGTTGGTTGATATTGTTGATCAAATGTGTCATACATAAATCGTGTCACAAGACTAGTTTTTCCAACAGATTGATCGCCAAGGAGAACGATTTTATGTTTTACAACTGCAGCCGCTGCGGCCGCCGCCGCTGCCGCCGCACTTGAAGGACTATTGCCTGAATTTTTTGAAGTTGACTTATCCATTTTTTAATTATTCTCCTTACTTTTTTTTTTTCTAATTCTTCTTTTCCTCTATTTTATTAATATAAGTCTTTAAATAGCGTTAGATAAAATGTTGACTTCTTCTTTCTTCTCTTATTATTTTACCTCCTTCCTTGCACAACTCTGTGCTACACAACGCAAAAAAAAAAAAAAAAAATAGATTTTTTTAAATTTCAAAATAGATTAAATATATATATATATATATAATTCAAGCGAAACTTCCTTTTTTTTGCACACACCTTCAACCACTTTTGTATCAAAAAAAAAAAAAAAAAGAAAATGTTGCCTATGTGAAAAAATAAAAATAAATAAATAAATAAATAAAATTTATTTCATTTCCCTCTCTTTTTTTTTTTTTTTTTTATTCTCTTCTCTGCATCATATCCTGCCGCTGCCAACGCTCCACATTATCGCGAAAGTCTACAACAAATTCATCAAAGTCATGACGGCGGGTATCTTTTTTAGCCATCACACTTTCATACATATGAGTCTTGCAGGCAAATGTTTCTATAATTCCTCCTAGAACAAATCCAACTAAAAATAATCCAGACATACGCACTGGGTAGGGAAATTTTCTATAACGTTGCAGAAAACGTTGACTTGCGGTGCCGCCACGAAGAAATGGATCACTTTTTTGTTGAGTTGCCCGTAAAAAGACGCTATCACTACTCGGCATCTCTTTTCTTATTTTTAATATATAAATATATTTATATTTATATAATATTATCTATTAAGTATAACAGAATTATTGCTAATAATAAATAAATAAATATATATATATATATATATGCAAAAGGAAACAAAAAAAAGGAAAAAAAAAAATATTTTACTAGTTTAAGTTTTTGAGAGCATTTAAAATTGATTAATAGATATAAAATAAGTTAATAATAATAATAACTATTATTATATATATATATATATATATATAATATTCTTCACATCAAAAGGAAAAAAAAAAATGCATATTTACATTGAGGGAGAGAAGAACAAGGAGATGGAAGAAAGAAAACGATGCCAAACAGAAAAAAAAAAGGTACTGCTGCATCATGCAAGAAAGTTAAACATGCATATATAAAATACCCATTTTCTTTTTTTTTTTTTTTTACACTTTACCTGATAAGAGAAGTGTATTTATGAGTATGTGTTTAAATTAACAACACAAAGAAGTGTGATAAAAGGAAAAAAAAAAAAAAATACAAATATGAAACGCAGCTGCAAAATTGAAGAGACACACACAAAACAACAACAGAAAAAAAAAAGAGAATGATTAATATTACATTGTACAGATAGGTTTGAAAAAAAAAAAAAAAAACCCTCATCTATCATTACTCCTATTCCTTTTTTATTTTTATTTCTTTCAGTTTCTTTATCTATTTCTCTTTCTTCCTGTACACAATGTATTCTTGTTTCTATTATTAAATTGTTATTGCTGCTAATTATAAGAACTCGAAAACGGGAATGGAAAGGGAAAAAAAAAAGAAAACACAATATAAAGGTACGAGATAAAAAAAAAAAAAAAAAGAAGAAATAAAAAAAGGAACAAAATAAATAAAGATTTTTTCTCTTCTTTTCTCTTCTTTTTTTTTAAATTTATATAATTAATATTACATATATTGTTCCATATGTTCATAAAGGTTTTTACGACATCTTTCCACAAGTATATCAAGTACATTATCAGGTTTTGTTGTAGAGCATGATTTATATGCAAACACAGCGAGGTCAAACTCATTTAATGACCCATTATCATTTGCTTGAATAATTCCACGAATAAGACGATATTCTTTTCCTTGTTGTAAATTTTTTTCTTCCTCCTGAAGTACATCAAATCTTTTACGTGTAATGTATAGTGCATCAAAGTAGCGATCATCACTCCCATATCCCTCCGCCAGAAGACATAACAATGCATAAAGGTATTGTCGCGTTTTGGGTAAATTACGTGTCACCATCGCCGCCTCCGCTATAAATAACTCTGACGCCTCTGAAAATTGACGTAATTCCACCTTTAAAGAAGTCACACGCTCCATGCAGGCACGAGTAATAGACTTTGTAACACTCTTATCTCCATAAAGTTTCATAGCGGATTGATAATGTACAATAGCCTGTGCCGGATCTTTTAATTCTTGCTCCAGCAGCAGGGCGGCCTCACGGTGGCAGCGGGCGGCCTGAAGTGTGAGGCCCGCCCCCAAAAGTAAACTCGCGAGGGAATTCAAAACCTCCACCGCCAGCGCGGGGTGGGCGAGTTGTAAATTATCCGCCGCAAGTGAAAGTGCGCTGAGGGTCTCTTCGTTATTTTTAAACGCACGCGTGAGCACGCTGGCGTGGAGAAATGACTTGGCAGCAGCCTCGGGGTAACCACCAGTCGCGAAGAGAGCGCCCGCCTCATAAAAGAGATCTCGTGCTAACATCCAATCCCCACACTTGGGTAACCCACGCGAGACAGCTGCCTCCGCCCGAGATAATAACTGTGTTGCCTCGGTATAATTTTGGATTTGTTGTTCGTGTTGAAGTTCTTGGAGTTGAAGTTGAAGTTCTGGTAACACTTCACTGGCGTCACTGTTTAAGTCCACTTTTTGGTGGGACATATTCCAAGTTTCATCACTTGTACAAACAGCAGGAGGTTGTAATGGTAGGTCATGTGCTGAATACGTATAGGTCTTGGGTACTGTAGAGCATTGTATAAAAGCACTTGCTGAATTTTCATTATCTTCTGAAATTGGATCAGTTGCCAACTTGGAAGAAGTTTCAGTAGTGACAGCAGCAGCTGCTGCAGTATTATTATTATTATACATATTATTATTATTATTAATATATAAATATATTTTTTTCTTCTTGGTTTCCCCTTTGCTGTTAGTATTTCGATTTATTTAATTAGCTCCTACTTCTTTTTTCAGTTTAATATATTATATATATGCTTTTTTTTTTTCTTTTAATCCCTTTTTTTATCCTATTAATATTATTTTTTTTTTTTAAAGACCGTGCTTGATTTAAGAAAAAAAAAATGGTAAGAAAAGAAAAAAAAATAAAAAATAAACCCCCTCCCCATTTTCCATTAGTTTAAATGAAGTCAATTAAATAATAATAATAAATTTAAAAAGAGAAAAAATAATTAATTATCTGAGTGCGTTAACTTCGACAGAATTTCTCTTCCAATGATTTATTGCCTTTCTTTGTTTGTGTGTTTTTTTTCCTTCTTAATTATTACTTATTTTTTTCTATCGCACCTAAAGAAAAAAAAAAAGAAATCAATTCTGTCTTTTATATATATTTTTTTAAAAAGTGTTACACGCAGCGGTTAAACGCTTGAGGTTAAAGAAAGTTTTGAATTATTTATTATTATTAGTTGCTTTGTTTTGTTTTTTTTTTCGGTGGAGGAGTTCTCAATTTGCATTTTCTGTCTTGAATTTTTTTACTCCCATTCATTAGCCTTCTTTTTTTTTTTGCTTTCCTTTTTCGTTTGTAGACTTTACTCAAGTGGTACATTACAATTTCTGAAAAACTCAAAGAGAGTTCCTGCAGCCCTCTCTGCGAGTGCAACCATACCAACGAGATCTTTCGCATTTACACATTTATTATATTCTGATGATCGTGGTCGCTGCTGCATATGCGTCACCAGCACACCTCCACTGCTACAACTAATATTATTCATAATATTATTATTATCACTATTATTCATAATCTGTATTGGCTTTGATAGCACAAACGTAGCTGTGGCATAACTTTTTGCCTCATCCGTAGTCTCCTCCGCCATAGTTGGATCTAGCAATAAAAATGGTGCTGAGTTTAAATGTATTTCAGAATTATTAGAACTTGTCTGAACCTCTACCGGAGCACATGCACTAATACTCACCGCCGCCACCGTCGTCCGACATGATATTCCAGCATCTAAAATTGCACACATTAATGCATTCACTGCCACCGCCAGCAGAGACCCATCATTGTGTAAAATATTCACATGAACTTCAATCACGCAACGTGGGTACTGCTCGAGACGCACGGCGGCCTCTAAACAAGTCGTGAGGGCCTGCCCCACCGCCGCCTCCTCCCGCCGCCGCCGCTCGTTTTCTTCAAAATTTAAAATTCGATCAGCCCCGCCAGCGAGTGGGGGCTGGGCGGCGTGACGCACGTGAACTTTAACATTTCCCCCGCGATAATCCTCCACACGGGCGGCAGCGGGGCCATTAATAGAAACAGAAACACACGTGCGACCCTGCGAGTACCACGCGCTGCCATCGAATTGAGTGAAGAGAGAGGCACGTAATTCTTTGGCGCGAAACTCACGAGCCCCACGGCCATCACGGCGAACATACGCCATCGTCAACTATATATATTTATTTATTTTTTTCTTAACAACAACAAAAATATCCAATTATATAGAAAAAATAAAAATAGTAATAATAATAATAATAAAAGAGGATAGAGCCAAAAATAAAAAAAAAGACAAATTATGTAAATAAATATATACAACAGAAAAAAAAAAGGAAGAAAATATTTATAAATTTTTATTGTTACTATTTAAAAATACAATGGTATTTGCGCCATTTTTTTTTTTTTTTATAATCAATACTACATCTTTAAAAGGAGAAAAAAAGATGCCCCATTTTTTATTATGTTATTATTTGCCCCACCCTGCCTATGATTATTATAATTTTCTGGATAAATATTATTATTATTATTATTTTTTTTTAATTACTTTTAAGCTTCATTTGGTTTTTGTGTTCGAATAAAATCACTTATGTAGTTTTCCAGTGTTGTTGTTGCCGCCTCAATAGTTCCATCTAATGAATTAAAACAGGCACGTCCAGTCACCATAGAATTTGACATTTCTATTAAACTCTGAACTCGACGTGGTGGAATTCCACTGGTACTGAGTGCTGAACGCCATATTGATTCTTCTAGTGTATGTAATTTTATTGATTTTGCAGTTATCTCCTGCAAAATACGAGCAACATCACTTATACCACATGGATTTGGAAGAGAAAATTGTATTACTTTTTTTACATTTTCGATATTATTATTATTATTTGTAATAGAAAAAGAAGAAATATTTTCAACAAGAGCGGTACCAACTCTATTTCCAATATCTTGTGGAGATTGACAAGGAAATCTCGCCTCTGCTGGTAGCGGTGTTGTTATAATACCTGTAGTTAATCCTTCATTAATTTCTGGACGGAAATTACTAAAAAAATATCCAGGTCGAATATAAACAACCTCTACACATCCTTCAGAAACTGCAAGATTTATAGCATCTTCTAATTCACCAGATAATGAAAGGTCACCTGCAGCTTCTGTTAATTTTGCTCCAATTGTTGAGAGACACACAACACGTCTGAGTTGTCTCTCTTTACTATTAAAATTTAAAGAATAAGAGGTTGCATGTACAGCTGCTGCATAATATTGTATTGTCATTCGCATTTTATCAAGCCAATTATCATCAAAAAAATCATCAGGAGTCATGAGGAATACTACTGTCACACCTCCAGTGAAGGCTTGATGAATATCTTTCTCACTGTTAAGGTCACATCCTACAACTTCTACACGAGTTTCTTTATTATTATTATTACTAATTATTTCCTTCGAAATTTGTACTTTATCTGGTTGACGAGCAGCGAGACGAACAATATCGAATGAACCATTACGTAAAACATATTCAACAGCAGCACGACCCACTTGCCCAGTTGGACAAAATATTAAGCATATGGATGTCATCAAAATAATTTTCTAAATTTTTTTTGCTTTTTTATCAATAATTTTTTGTTATTATTCTATTCACAAAAAATAATAAAAGAAGGAATTTGAAAAAAAAGAAAAAGAAAGGAACATCCCCCAAATATATATATATATATATATATATATATATGTTAGGTAAAATATGGATGAATTTAATAACTCAAAAAACAAAACAAAAAAATATTAATAATAATAATAATTTATGCAGAAAGACCATACAAGTTACAGGAAATAAGGTCTTTTCATTATTCGCTCCCTCCACCAATTCTCCTCTTTATTTTCTTGGGTTTACTTCATTATCAATACGTTTTCATTTATTTATTTTTTTTTACTGTATGCGTATGTATGTGATAAATAAAGAAAAAAAAAAAGCAGTTAGGTAAATATTTAAGCCCATCTACATATTATATCTTATTTACTCTTAAACAAACATAGATGCACATAGCACTCAACACACACATACAAACACACAAAAAAAAAACCCTTACCACCTTTGGTAAATAGGTATATACGCCACATTATTTCAAGTTGATCAGTCTTTTAGAAATTCCTTTTCCTTTTCCTTTTCCTTCTTTTTTTTTTTCAATTGTCTTTTTTTTTTTTTGTTAAATATAATTGTACTTTCCACTTAGTTTGTTGTTCTTCTTAATGTATGAGAATTCCCGTTATTCCCTCCTTTCCTTTCTCTTTCTCTTCTGCAAAACCGTAAAATTATTAGAATCCGTAGGTTTACTCATTATATTTCTTCTTCTTCTTCCCCCACCCCACCTCAGTCCACTCCATATTGAGGTTTCTCTTTTGTCTTTCTTTCTTGTTTTTTTTGCCTTTTAATTTGACTGAGAGAAGCACTGCCAGTACCCCTCATGTGTGCGGCGCACCTGCCTCACAACTTCCTCCGTTTGCGACCACAACATTCGACTCGTTGGGAGTTGTGTGTTGCCCCCACTTTCTAATAATGCACGCATCACCGCCTCAGAGCAGCGGGCCACATTAGAGAGATGATACCCACCTTCTAAAGCTACCACAAGTCGAGGGCAGAGGGCGGCGAGGGCACGGGTGAGGAGATAATACCCAGACGGAGATAATCGCATAGATCCTAATAAATCTCCCGCAGCACTATCAAAACCACAACTTACAAAGACAAGATGAGGTGAGAATTCCTGAATAACTGGGGCGACAATATCAAGTAATACTTGTAAATATTCTAAATCGCCCATTCCAGCAGTAGGCCAAGGGATATTAATATTTGCTCCACGTGCGGCTGCAGAAAAATCACCACCTACACGTTCCATATGTCCTGTTCCTGGATAAAATACTTCATTGCTATCATGATTTACTTCTTCATCAAAGGAAAATCCATCGGTATCTCCAGGTAATCGTTTTACCCCTATACTACCAGTAGAAGAAGGATATGATGAACTACTACTATTAGTTATAGTAGAATCAGAAGAAGATTTATGAAGTTCTTCTGGTGTTATTCCAAACATCATCGCAATAGCTTCATCATCTTCTTCCATATTAGCCGCTAATTTAGCGTAATCTACTGGTTTACGCCGACGTCCTCCAGTTCCTTCTTTTTTAAAACCACTTTCTTGTGATTTTTCATTATCATTACTATTTCGACTTCTAGTATCATTATTATTATTATTATTATTTCTCTCCCCACTCCCACCATTATTACTATTTATTTCCTCTACCGTTGTAGCTTCCATAAGTTCAGCTAATGCATCCACATCAATTGTATCTGTAAATACAGAAGGTGGTTTACGCAGCACATGACCTCGTCCAGATCCATACTGATGTATTGAAACTACCACCACAGAAGGATCTTCATAAAAAATACTTTCAGTTCCATCACAGTGGTGTACATCCCAGTCAAGTACAAGCACGCGTGGGGCGGCAATTCCACGCTGCTGCAACTCCTGCTGCGCCACCCGCACTCCCACCGCTACATTATTAAAAAAACAAAACCCCGAAGCGGCGTTAGCGTTAGCGTGATGCCCAGGAGGACGTACGAGGGCAAATGCATTTCGAACTTCATCTCGTACAACACTAAGCGCCGCTGCCACCACGCATCCTGCTGCGGCTCTCGCTGCTTTAGAAGTACTATTATTTGCATACAAATCTTGCCCAACACTACAATTATCTCCAGGCTTTCGGAGGGAGGCTACAAATTCTAATTGATCAACATTATCAATATGATCTATAGAGTGAACAAGACGTAATTCTTTGGTGCGGGCAATACGACGTGGGATGCGTTGACAGCATGAGAGGAGACCAATAGCGCGTAAATGATCAAGTGTACGCTTTAATCTACCAGGACGTTCATAATCTGTTGGATCTGTGGATTCATGTTGAAGCATAACATCATCATATACAACTCCTGTACCAACTACGGTGCTATTCTCTCGAATTCCATTTATAGATGAGGTAAACATAGATGCATCTAAACTATTATTATTATTATTATTAGATAAAATAGGTGAAGCTGAAGGCATCATTAAATGTAATATAGTTGGAAGTGGGGCAATAGTAGGCATTGGTCCATGTGTTATTCGTGGTGCATCTTGAGTTTCTAACATCCAGCGATGAATATTTTTCTCTAATCTTTCCTTACATTCTGTGGCTTTTGCAACTTCAATTTTAGCAGCATCAGGTTTAATAGTGGTCACATTAGGTTTAACAGCTGATATGGAACCATTTTTATGCGATTTCTTATTCTTTTTACGTCGTGAACTTTTTTTGGTATCTAGTGAACGTTTTGTCATTCGTTTAATTCTCTATTTCTTTCTTTCTTTCCTCTTCCTCGTTTTTATATTATAATTAGAAATTTATTATTAATTAAAAAAAGAAAAAAAAAAAACTAACAGCCACAATACAGATTAAAAAGTATAGGTGTTTATATATGTTTCTGTGTGAGGAGAAAAAAAAAAAAGGCTTTTAAGATTTAATAAAAAAAAAGAGAAAATTAAAGAGAGAGGTAGTTAGAAAAACAATATTTAAGTTATAATCTAATCAGAAAATAAAAACAAAGTAATAAAACATAATTGCCTCATTATCCTTTCTCTTCACCAAAATAAATTTTTATGAGAGTTTGTAGTAGAAAAAAAAAAAAAAATTCTTTTTATATATAATTATTATACCAAGTAAATGTAAAATCAAACTTTATTATATTAATCATCATTTCTATGTTGTCAAAAAATATATATTTTTTCTACCCCTCTTCATCAATTTCTTTTTTTCCTACTAATATCAGTCAAATAGATAACAAAAGAAAAAATATATATCTTTTTTTTTTTTTGTGTGTGTGTGTTTGTGGGAGGTTGGGCAATTGCGCCCTTCTCATTTTTATTTTTATTTTTTTATTCATTCATAAATTAAAAATATGTAATAATAATGAATAATAAAATGTTTTTTTTTTTTTTTGTATCAACCAAAACCAAAAAAAAAAAAATATTTTTTTCTTCGTTTCAAGCATACAAAATTTTAATACTACAGTTACTCAGTAACTTTAAAGAGGAGAGGAGGAGGATTAGAAGGGGAAAAAAAAACAGTAAAAAAAAAAAATAAGTAAATAATTAATTTAAGAAATAAAAAATAATACGTTTAAAGAGTAATAGTAAATTTAAAAAAAAATAATAATAATTTATTATGTATTTATGTAAAAGCTCCCACACCACCCAAAAAAAAAAAAAAATAATAATAATAAGATTCACACAAATGCATATAATGAAATAAATATATAATTGATATACTAGTAATAATATTGATATGTCAGTTTATATATATTTTTTTTCATTTCCTACAAATGCCATTTTTTTTTTTTTTTTTTTTTAACTATTCCTATATTTTATATTTACAGTATTACATATAAAATCGCAAAGAGTACCACCAATATCATTAATACTACTTTTACTTGTCCCATAACAAATTCATATAATGATGTATCCGGTTTCTTTACAGTATTATTATTATTATTCACAGTATTATTTGTAGATTTATTTTCATTACTTCGAGTAGAATTTGTTTTTATTCTATCATCTGGGTGTAATTCTGCAATTTGATAAGGTTGCATCATTTTTTGAGCACCTTTACTGTGTCCAATATCATTAAATGCTTTTGTAGCATCTGTACCAGCAGTACACAATAATACATCGCGACCACCAGGGTGTAAATCAAGAAATGTAGTTAAATCATAAACTTTATTTTCAATTATAACCCAACATGCTGTAGATTTCTCTGCTGATTTTTCTTTTTGTATTACAACCAATTCACTTAATCGCATTAGTTTTGTTTCTGAGGCATCACTGGAAAGAGAACCAACTTTCATGCCTTTCATCATTTCTTGTGCACCTCTGCTGTGATTAACTGCCTCAAACGCCTCTGTTGCATCTCCACCAATTTGATAAAGTAATACATCACGACCACCAGGGTGATCATCATAGAAATCTGAAACATTATATACATTATTTCCGATAATAAACCAACCATTTTCTTTAGAGTTGTGTTTTGCCACTTCTTCTCGGGTATACACCTTTGTGGACATTGTTTTTTTTTTTTTTATATCTAAACAAAAAATTAGTAAAAGTAAATCTTATTTGTCTTAAAAATTAAAATAAAGCTAATATAATAGAAAATATAAAAAAAAAGGTAAAAAAAAGAAGAAATATATATATTTACATTTAATCACATTAACATAGTAAAAAGTACATGTAAAAAGAATAAAGAGTAGGATACCATAGTTTTATTGATACTACTATACATCAATGAGATTAAAAAAAAAAGAAAATGTATATTTATTATTTTCTCTATCTTCGCTATTATTCTCCATCATTATCATCATCATTTCCCAACACCTCCTCTCGAATTAATTCCATCACACGTCGAAACACCTCCGCCCCAAATCGCCGCGTCACCTCAAACCCACCCATCGCCGTCGTGCCAAATAAAATTTCTAAATTTGCCCCAGTGAGGCCGCAGGAGACGTAGGCGGCGGTGGGGGCCCCATTTATTTCTTTTTGAAGTCTGGAGGCCAGGCGGGGGGCAAGGCTCTGGGCGAGGGCAGCCGCCGGGGGAGGAACCCCAACTTCTGTTTTATTATTATTATTATTATTATTATTATTATTTATCACTTCTTCAGCCCCAAATAATACCGGGGCATCATCAAGGAGGAGAATAGAGCTCGCGGGCTCTGAAGTGAGGCCGCTGAGGGCGACAGCACACGGGCCGAATAATGGCGGCGGGGCATGAGAAGTTTCTCTAGACTGTGAAATATGCACCCAAAAGCAGCGGCGATGAAAGGAGGTGACTTGAAGTGTTATTTGAGCAATAGGAACTAGACGTGTGGGGGGAGGTGAAATATCTGTGGAGTTATTATTATTATTGTCTTGAATCTCGTCCAAATCATCTATTGGAATTTCATTATGGAAGGTAAATTGTCGAACAAACATTTTTGGGGGAGCCATTATGAAAGGATTATAAAATTTGACTATCATTGAAAAAGAAATAAATAGAGAGGGGGGAGATTATTATTATTATTATTAAAAAAGAAAAAAAATAATACAAGATATATATTGTAAATATATAATAGCAACAACAAAAAAAAACTTCCTCATAGTAATGTTATGATTTAATACTAAAATACAAATACAAATATATATATATATATATATATAAATTGTATCAACTTTTTACACATATTCATTCATTAGTAAGAATATTACAATTCATCTTCTTCAAATTCTTCATCAGAGTCTACCCCCAATATTTCAGATACACCTGTGTTTATATTACTTACTCCTCCATCACCACTACCACCCATACTAGTACTAGTATTAATATTATTACTAGTATTTGTACTATTACTATAATCAGGTCCAGTTTTTTTTACTGATGTTGGAAGTGTAGTACCAATGGAATGACCAATAAGATCATGTAATAAAATTCGTGTATTACTATATGTTTCAGAAATTCCTGTAAAAAGACCATCTGTAGATAATAATAAAGTTTGTTGTAATAATTTTTTATGAGCAATTTTTCCAATTTCTTTACTAATAACTGTAAAAAATAATTGTTGTAGACGACGATCTATAGATAATATACGTTTTACACAATCTTCATTACCTGCAACATCATAGTCACCAAGTCGTCTATAAGCAAGTATTAACTGTGAACATAGTGCAATAATAACTTCGTCATATCTAACTTCTGTAACTGTTATATAAGATTGATGTTCAAGATTTAAATAAATATATTTTACTTGATTTTCAGATTCCCATAATGTATGTGGTAAATTAACACCTCCAACGATATTTGTAGTTCCACTAGTATTAGTATTATTATTATTAATTCCAATAGATAATCCACCACTACTAGATAAAAAATTATCTACAAAAGACTGTTGTTGTTGATGATGACGATAATTTCTAAGATTACGTTGGGCAAGAGCCTTTGCTGTAGTACCAGATGCAAATCGTACATCTAATTCTAATAAAAGAGCATAAAAACATTCTGTAAATTCTATAGCAGCAAGAGGGGCACGAATAATATCTGCAAGTGATATTGCTAAACATAAATATGATGGAATACGAGTTGGTATCCATGAAGAAGATACAGTTTGTGAAATATTAGAAATAGGCCCTACAGTTACAACAACTTCATCTAATTCTTCTTTGCTTTTTTCTGTTATTGTAGATGATGATATTTTTTTTCCTGTTATATTTGTATTTGTTGAATTATTTATTTCAATTGGATCCATAGATGGTAAACGATACTCTGTAAATTCACCCTCCATTCTACTAGAACTATTTTCATTACTATTATTATTATTATTATTATTATTATTTTGAAAATATCTCAAAATATCTTCTCGTGTGAGTCGTACAGTACCCATCCATAATACTTCATATCTATGTAAATCACGCAAATATTCAAGAAATCTCACACGTTTTTCAACTAGAAATTCCACAAGCGCAATTCTAGAGGCTTCACTCTTTACTTTAAAAGATTTTCGCATGAGAAAATATAATATATTGTAACCTCCCTTTTTTTTATATATACTAATTTTTAAATATAGGAAAAAAAAAGGAGCATTTCAGAGAAAAAAAAGAGAATATTGAGTGTGTTTGTATTTGTTTAAACATCCTATTATGTTAAGAGATTAAACAGAAAAAAAAGAGGGATTTTAATTTTTAAAAAGCAAAGAAATGTCACATATACAGACATATATATATATATATATATACCCAAAACGTATTTTTGTGAATAATAAAAAAAGGAGTATTAATAATAGTAGTAGTATTTAAAATACTTTTAATCGACTACCAGAGTTTTTTTGTTTTTGTTTTTGTTTTACTACACAGTTACAAAACAAGAAAGAGATTTAGACTTTTTCATTTCTTCTTCATTACTATTAACCTCCATATGAAGATCATTTCCTTCCTTTTCTTTTAATAATTTTACTTTATTTACAGAATATAAAGCTTTTGTACGCAGTAATTCTTTTAATTGACGTTCAAAAACACCACACACAATTGGAGATGCCGCATTTGTTTCTTCTAACCAACGTGTTAACCATTCCTCTTCTTCATTAATAATTCTATTATTACTATTATTAATATTATTACAAATAGATTTATCAATAAAATCATTAATCTTAATAACGTATTGAATTTTTGTTAATTCTTTTTTTGTTAAAGAAACATTAGATGATTCATCTTCTTGTTTTGCATATAATAAAATTTCACTAAGGGCATCTGTTACATATATTAATGGCGTACGACGATTAAAACTTTCAAGCGTAAAAAAGAAATCACAAAGAGAAGATGTTATAATTGAATTATTATTATTATTATTATTATTTGTTTTTTTAATATTAGAAAAAAAAGTATCTGTAGTATAAACTTCTGAACTCATTACACTCATATCTTCAATCCAACAAAGTCGTACAAAGTCAGTTAAACTTAACACCACTATTTCATTTTTATGATTACTATTTTCAGAAGCATTACAAATAGTTTCAAATGCCTTTCTTACATTTACACATGAGGTAGATGAAGTAAAATTCTTATTATTAAAAGAATTAAAAACTGAAATAGTATTCATATTATTATTATTATTATTATTATTATTATTATTATTATTATTATTAGAATTACGATAAAGAGTTTTTACAGTAATTCCACTATTAATAAAATGCTTTAATTTTGAAGCTGTTAGGTGAAATAGTGGTGTTCGCGATGCTGGAGCACGATGCCGCAACCAACCAAGTGATAATTCTGATAACATATTATCCACACAATTCATTATTCCTGAAGTATTATTATTATTATTATTATTATTATTATTATCATCATCTTTTGTAATAGAATTCATTATTTTTAAATTATTTGTATACAAAATACATTCTCGAATACTTTGTAAGAGTTGAATTGTTGTAAAGGCAGCAGTTGTAATTCCTCCTATATTACGTAAATCATGAAGCCATGATTCCATAATTTCTTGTGCTTTCTCAGGTGAAGATAATAATAATAATGTTTTAACAGAATTTGAGTTATTTAAATTATTTTGTTGTAATTTCTCTTTTAAATCCCGGTAAAATACTAAAAGTCTAAGAAAAAAAGTTCTCTGTGCATCCACCTCATGTTTTGCCTCAATCATATCTAATATTGTGTAAATATATTCCGAAGCCTCTTTTTCTAATAATAATTTTACCACAAGAAGATGTGTTGCAGTGGAGGCAATTACACGTCTTCGTAAATGTACAAAACTTAAAAAACGTTTTACATCTAATAATACATTTAATTCTGTTAATAATATTGCTGAAATATTCCCTGTAATTTCAGCACGTTGTACTTTGGGTGCAGCTAATTGATTATAAATTAATAATGCAATATTACTCTCACGTGCTGCGCTTGCAACTTGTAATAATGCTTCTAATATATTAGGATTATTATTATTATTAATATTACATACATCAGCATGAGAAGATTGTTGAATTGTTTTATAAAATAATTCCGCCGCTTGCATTTTTGCCTGTGGCTCCAGTGCAGCATGAGAAATTGAAATAATAATATTATACAAAACTTCACTCACAACTCGACGCGTTTGTGGAAAATAACCAACATCTGTTTCTAATATAATTTTCTGCACCATTTCTTGAAGATATGAAACATGTGTTGGGTTAGAGTCTACACAATTTGCAAGAAGTGAAATTAATTGTAAACGTCCAGCTGCCAGGCGTGCAGCTTCTAAACTATTATTATTATTATTATTATTATTATGTATTTTAAATTCTGGAATAATGGTAATAAATTTTTCAAAAAGAGCTCGTGCGGCTATAAAATTTTGATGAACACTAAAGGTAGAAATAGCTAAGCCAACATCATAAATCATGCAAGAAATATTATTCTCTTCAAACGTATTAAAAGGATTAGTATATAATACAAAAAGTTCATTTATAATAGATGATGCTAAAACACTATCTTTTAAGGCCGAAGCCAGTTGAAGTCTAGCACGAAGTTCATCTTTATTTTGAATAAATAATAATTGTTTTTGTAAATCAATTTCTTTTTCTAATTCACGAACTTGTGGAATTTTTTTAAAAAGTTCATAACCATAACGAACTTCTTCATTTAATGCCCACCGTAACTGTGATGTCCAACCCTGATCACTTCTTGGCCATAATATCATTTCTTTTCGAATAGATTCTGAATTATTATTATTATTATTATTATTATTATTAATATAATTATGATTATTACATCCATTAATATATTTTTGAAGTGCTGCTGCCTTTCGAGTAACCCGCTCTGCAGCGCAACGAAATAATACTGAAGCTGCAGCAGGCGGAATACACTTTATAAAATTATTATTATTACTATTATTATTATTATTATTATTATTATTATTATTTTCTAATGCTTCAATTATTTTTTGTAACACAACAGTTGGTGGTATTTGAGTAGCTGTACCTGCTTTACAAGCCTCTGTGATGAGTTTAGAAAAAGAAGAAAATAATGTATTTTTTTGTGATGTTTTTTCTATTAAATTATCTTCAACCATTTCAACTGTATGAATAAAATCTTGTTCTTTATTATTATTATTATTACTACGTTGTTCTGTGAGGTCTAGCACACCAAGTTTTCGCATTAATGCAATATTTGTTGCTAGTGGTTCATCCATTGGTATTGCTAAATCATTTGTATTATTAATATTAATATTATTATTTTGATACCGTTTCATTTGCATCTCACGCAGAAGTCGACGAAATAATACATTATAATTAGTATAATTATAATTATTTTTATTATTATGTAACGAGGAAAAAGATGAAGAAACAGAAGTATTATAATTTAAAGAAGAAATATATGACTTACTATCTGTAGTGATTGTTCTTAAATTTAAAGAAAAAGTTACGCTAAATAATGGTAAATGTATTAATTGTATAGAATGCTTACATGTGTTTAATTGCCTTCTCCACATAATTATTTTTCTTTTTGTTTTTTATTTTAGTTTCCCCCACCACCTATTTTAAAAATAGAGTTAAGTAAATAATAAGAAAAAGAAAAAAAAAATGCATTGAATTTAGAGATAAGGGTATATCAGAATAAATAATTATAAGCTTTTATTTATTTATTTATTTAAAATAAAAATAGATGCATTTAAAAATACTTAATAAGATATCAAAACTTTTCTATAGTATTCTAGTATAATCAAAAAAAAAAAAATATATATATATACGATATATATATTAAAAAGAAAAAAAAAAGATTTTAACTAAACATTCTCAAATATATTAATTATTATTCCGCCTGCCATTCTGAAGTTTTTTTCAAACGATCTCGAATTCCTTCAGCCATTTTTTTTGTTTTCGCCATATTCGCATCAAGAATTTCTATATTATCTTTCATTACACTAAGTTTATCAACATATAATTGCATTTTATTAAAAATTTCACCTACCTTTTGCATTTGTACCTCTCTTTCATTCATTTCTACTTTGACTTCTGTAATCTTTTGTAATGTTAACTCCTGCTGGGATTGTAAATCATTTAACATAGTAAATGTTGTGTTAAATAATCCATCATGAAGTGCAGAGAAGAGATGTTCTGGTAAAGAATTTTCATCTACACAAGATTCATCTTTTTTTAAAGAATTTGTTTGACTATTATTATTATTATTATTATTATTATTATTATTATTATTACTATTATCAGTATTATTACTAATGACGTTGCACTCGTCTGGAGGTGATTCCTCCATCACGTACTAAAATGATTTAAAAAAAAAAAAGGAAAAAAAAATAATAATTATTATTATGAATTAATAATAATAATACACCATCAGTATATATATTTTTTTCCTTCAAATACCCCTCTATACTCTAATTTCCTCACTTAATTTACTTAATTACGCACACACAAACACAAAAAAAAAGAACAAAAAACACAACCACAATTAACAATAATTAACAATTAATAATAATATAATATTATTCTGCAAGTATCGCCATTATAGCAGTTGGATTCACCACAAATATTACACCTCCGCCTCCTCTTTTACGTCCTAGTACAACTCGACAAATACTTTTCTCACAATTTACACAAGTTCCCTCAGTAAGTATAGGATCACTTCGTTTATTTTCATCTCGTAAACACTCCTCCCGCCAGCTATTTGTCTGCCGCAGCCCACACTTTCCACCACGCGTGAGTCGAATCATTTCTCCTTCAACTCGTAATCCTCTCGCTGCAAGAGTTGCTCGAAGTGGATTTTCAATAATAATATTTTTATTATTGTCTTTTGGATCTATTAATGATAAGGCACTTCTCTGAAGTAAACTTCGCAATCGAAGAACTGAATTATTAATAGGAGATGTGAAAGAAGGCCAACCTGAAGTGTGTTGCCCTGCTTTACTAAACTTCACACATTCTGTACTACAAAATAGTGGAGTAGAGCAGGCACGGCAAATATATAATAAAACAGGAGTTTCATTATTATTATTATTATTTGCTTCTTGAAGTGCCTCTGCTTCACCAGGAATAGGAGTAAATGGAGGATCTAGTAACAACGGAGGAGATGAAGAATGTGATGAGGGTTTAGATAAATTAAAACTTGATGAATTTTTTTTATCTTTATATAATAATGATGATGATGTTATTTTTGTTTGCGATTTACTCATTTTTGGTAATGAATTAGGTATATCATGTATTGTGTTAATACTATCTATGTTATTATTATTATTTTTATTAGAAAGCCAAAGAAGAGAGTGTGATGAGCGGCCTCCATGAGTATAGCGACGACTTATACAATTTGCAAAATTACATCGCATTAATGTTTCACATTTTAATAACGGATTTAAGGGAAATGAAGATATAAGTAACTGAGGTCGAAGGAGAGGCATTTGTATATAAAAATAAGAAAAAAAAAATTACAATACCCTAAGAAACTGTTTTTTTTTTTTTGTTTCCCCACCTTTAAAATAAACATAGAAAGAGAAAGAAGAAGAAAAAAGAGGGGAAATACAATAATTTATACAAATGATAGTACATATAATAAATAAATAAATAAATAAATATATATATATAGAACATTAAAAAAGATATTTTAAAACTTGATAACTTTTTTTTTTGTTTCTTTGTTATTTTCCTTCATCATTTCATCATTAAGCATCAAGTGAGGATTTTTTTCCTTTCTTTTTGTGTTTTATGTATATATATGTGTGTATATATGTGTGTTTTTGATTATTTAAAGAGATATAAAAATATTAAAGAAGTTTATGAATTTTTTTTTTTTTTTTTTTTTTTTTTTTAAGTTCTTAATTTAATAATAGTAGACAAACCTTCCTCCCTTTTCCTCTCTCTATATCTTCCAATTTTCATATTACACGAAATAAATAAAAAGCACACATAAAAACAAAAACATATATACACAGTTAACATTTAAAGAACATAAAAAATGAAAAAGTCCTCCTATCACTACTTTTGACGTTTCTTTCCACTTTTCTTTGATCCCCCACTGCTTATATTTTCTCCAGAATTACCACCGCTATAATGTTGTTGTTGTTGTTGTTGTGATTTACTCTCTATTGCTTCCTCACCTCTGGGAAGTTTAGATCCATTCATTTCTTTACGTAAAACTTGCATAAAATTTGATTTAAAGTAATTAACGGCCTTTGTTGAAGAGAGAATAGAGGTATGCTTTTGCTTATTACTTCCACGAATACGAATAATACACTTTGTGGGTAAAATATCACTTGAAGTTTCCCCACCAATAACACTAGAACTAATGTTTTTATTTGCATCTGTAGTGGTATCATTTAATGCAACTTCTGTTGTTGTTGAGGCGAGTGGTTCAGCTGTAGTGAAATAATATTGTGATGGAATTTTTGAAGCTTCATGTAATAGCATATCAGCATCTTTATTATTATTATTATCATCTCCTGTTGTTGTTGTAGATGATGATGATGTAGTAAAACGATGCAGAATTGCATTTTCTCGTGCAATAAATCCCGCCCACTGCTCTCTAGTATACAGTGTATCAATATTATTATTATCATTATTATTATTATTTCCTAGAGTTGACACCAGATGTGCTGGTATCGTCTGCTCCACCAAACGTTTTACATACCCCCCCACCACATTATTATTATTATTATTATTATTAAATTGTTTTAACATCCCCCGCGCCACCTCATATTGTTCTCTTAAATATATTTCCCCCTCCTCCCCTGCTGGTGCATTTAACTCACAATTTAATAATCCCGCCTCCTTCGCTTGCTGCCAGGCGGTCTGGAGGTACGCCTCGGCCCGCCCCAACGCCGCCACCCGCCGCCGCTCCGAAAGTCGCCCGCGAAATTTTGAATTTTTTAAAATTTGAGAAATTTTTGACGCCGGCGGGACACGCGCGAAGCCGCCTTTTAAAATAATCCAAACAGAGCCGCCACGCTTACTTTTACGTCGGCGATGCTTTTTAATATTTGTGTTTGTGTTTGTAGTTTCTTTTTTTGTTGATTTTGTTTTAGTTGTTGTTGCTTCTTCACTTCTATGTGTTTTACTTTTAGTAGTAGTAGTAGTACTTACTTCAGTTGGGGCTGATGTTTCAGACTTTACTTTTCCTTTTCCTGAAGAAGAAGTATTATTATTATTATTATTATTGGCTGCTCGTTTTGTGTTACGCTGCTCTCGAGCATTGGCGCGGGCAATATGAAAAAGTTTTCCCAATTCTGCAAGGAGAACTTTTTCCTCCTGCAAAGTTCGCATCCCACCACCCTTGCCCATTAATTTATTAATAAATAACTTCTCTGATGTAAATAAATATCAAAAATATATATATATATATATATTTATTTTCTTTTCCGCTTTCCCCATATATATATATATATACACACGTACATAGGAAGAAATAACAAAAAAAAAAAAAAAATGAGGAAAAAGAGAATAATAATAATAATAGGAATATCATCATATTTTAGAAATAAAATTAAAAAAAAAAAAATATATATATATATATATATAAAGAGATTGGGGGGGGGNAAAGATTTAATGTACCATTTCAATAATAATTAATAAAAAAAATATAATATTTTATTTTCTTTTATCAAATAATAAAAATAAATATGTTTATTTGATTTTATTTTCCACCAAAAAAAAAAAAAAAATAAATAAATAAATAAATAAATAAATGAAAAACTGATGAAGAAATCAGAAATAAGAAAAGCAAAACAAAAAAAAGTTTTATTATTTGGTGTTGCTATAGCTTTTGCTCTTTCATTTTTTTTTTTTTTTCTTTCTTCTTCCGTGTTCATAGAGAATAAAAGTTTATGATACTAGAATGAAGCA
The DNA here is from genome assembly GCA_030849755.1 of Trypanosoma avium. Classification (NCBI taxonomy): domain Eukaryota; phylum Euglenozoa; class Kinetoplastea; order Trypanosomatida; family Trypanosomatidae; genus Trypanosoma; species Trypanosoma avium. The sequence continues at coordinate 24,157 of JASANY010000874.1, forward strand.
AAATAAGAAAAAAAAAAAAAGAAAAATCGGACAAAAAGCAGAGAAAAGTAAGAAAGATAGATTAGAAATAGAGTATGCGTAATAATAAAATGCGTATTGTATGCTAATATATATAAATATGGGTAGATATAAGCATTGATATGAATATAAATATAAAATGCAAACATAAATTTTTCTCCCCCCTTATATAAATTTATATTCTCAGGCCTTGTTAAAACCTGGGAGAATAAAATTTGGGTAGAATAGAAAAACAAACGCAAAAAAAAAATTCAAACACACACACACACAGAGTAACAGAAAAAAGAGTAAGCGAGAAAACAAGGCTAAATCAAATGAACTCGCCACAAATTCTGCACCGAAATATTAAAAAAAAAAAAAAAAAACAGGGATTGAAACACACACAGACACAGACATAGAACAAAAAAAAAAAAAAAAAATCATAAAATTCTTATAATCAAAGAGGGGGAAAAAAAATATATATATATTTATATTTATTTATTTGCGCTCCCTCTCCCTCTCTCTCTCTCTCTGCAAAAATGCCGAGGTAACTTAATAAGAAATTCAAATAAAAATATACCAAACACATAGATAAAGAAAAAGAAAACGCCAAACTCAGAGCAAATGATAATCAAAAGAAAAGGGTCATGAAAACACAAACGTGCAGCTGCAAAAATAAATAACTAGAGATAAAAGATGCAATTGTAGCAATAAGAAAAAAATAATAATAATAATTAATCAAAAAAAAAAAAAAGAATCAATACTAATAATAAGAAGAAAATAAGGGTTATTTGCTTTGCAAAATAGCTTCAGTTCAAAAAAAAAAAAATAATAATATAGAAGGTCTTCCATATTCCTTTTTTTGTTTCTCTAACTTTGCCACTCTAAAATATCAACCCACACAGAAATATATATATATGCAAATAATAACAATTTCTTTTATTATTATTTATTTTTCTTCTAAAGACCAATATATCTAATATGGTAAACCAAATTATTGCCTTTGCGTAGGCAATAAAGCAATTTGTCCATTTCGATGTGATGGGTAAGTATTCCAAGAATTACCAGTACCATTATTATTATTATTAATAATATTTTGATTCATTCCAAGTGAAGGTGGTCCACTGTAGGAGTAATTCTTATTGTAATCAAATCCACTATTATTATTATTATTATTATTCCATGGTTCAGTTAATGCAGGTTGCATATATAATGGAAAAGGCATCATGGGTGTACATTGCGAATACGCTGCTAGTGTTCCTGCATTTGTTGGAGGTTGACTTTGGGGTAAATTCATACGTGCTGCTATTTGTTGTTGATGATGTTGATATTGATGATGATGTGAATAATAATAATAATGATGATGATGATGATGATGTTGATGATGTGAATGATGATGAGTTGGAATAATATTCATTGGATATGCTGGTGCATTTACACCTACATTATTATTATTATTATTATTATTATTATTAATATTTGGTATAGGTCCACCGTAAGGTGTTATTTGAGGAGGTGGAACAAATGATGGTGGTCGTATCATATTTTCTGGAGAAATTATTTGAGAATTTGTTGTTGTTGTTGTTGTTGTTGTTATTGTTGTTATTGGCATATTTTGAACATATGGAACAAGAGAATGAATAAAGTGACATGAACTCCCAAGATTACACATTTTATTAAATTGAAAATGCGCACAATGACGTGCTTTGAAATTACTTGTATTTACTAAATCTCCAGTTAATGCATCTACAACATCTGATGAAGTCCTATCCATCCCTTTATTATCATTATCATTATTATTTTCATTATTATTATTATTATTATTTTCGTTATCAGTATTATTACCTGACAATACACTATATACATTCGCCGCCCCAAAAGTATGAAGAATCATTTCAGATGGAATTAATTGTGGAGCTCCTTTACCTTGATTAGGTGAAAAAACTCTAAATATTTTACCAGGAGGTAATGTTACATATCGATGTGTATTTTTGCCCCCACGCAATTCCTCTGGTGTTATCTCTCTTCCTTCAATAATAGCTGTTGTAATTACATTTTCATTAATATGAACCCAGGTAGAAGTTGGTACGGAGTGGGCGTGAATATATTGACAATTAGATCCTTGTACACAACGTTTATTTAAATATCTTCTACATAACTGAAAACGAAATCGTGATTGGGTTCCACAGGTTTCTAACATATTTAAATATCGAACAGCACCACGTGTGGCAACAATTTCTGAACTTTCAATTGTGTAATGCTGTTGAATATCTGCATCATAAACAGAAAAAGCAAATCCACTTTTAACCATAGTTTCTTTATTTGGATTTTCTAACATTATTCTTTCTAAGTCTAAAGAAGTTATAGTGGGAGCCGCTTCAGTGCGTAATTGCTGTAAATTTTGTGGTAATTCTAAGTGTGTTAATTCTTGTTGTTGCTGTTCTTTTTCTTCTTGTTGATAAGAATCTTCCATATTTGCTGTTTGATCATTATTATTATTATTATTATTAGATTGTATTGAATTTGGTATCATCATTTCTGATGATTCCGTTTTTATTGCTTGACTTCCCCCAATTTCATTTCCTGATGTTAATATTTCTCTTTTTTCGTGTATTTCCCCACTCTTTTCACTCTCTTGTGTTTCCATTGCTTCTACACTTGACCAATCTCTTAATAAATTTACTTCATTTGGTCGCAGGGTTGCATTATACGCCTCCACCTCCCCATCATCCTCATTAATATTATTATTATTAATAATATTATTATTATTAGAATTAGAATATTCTCTATTATATCCTAGAGGATCATAAATTCCAACACCACAGGGGCGAGGGATTGGGAGAGTTGAAGTATGTGTTGAACTCCAAGAATGAAAAGAGGCCCCACTCGCAAGAGAAGCAGGCGACTGTGGCTGATCTCCATAGTTATATTTATTATAATTAAAATTATTATTATTATTATTATTATACGAAGAAGAAGATAACGCTGGGCTATTGATATCAAATCTCTCATGTGGAGGAGGGCGAAAAGTGACATTTTCCTCTAATGAGGCCATTGTATTATGAGAAGTTTGCATCGGCATCATTGTCATTTGATTATTAACTTGCGATGAAAAAAAATTATTTCCCATCGGTTCATATGAAGAACTAAAAGTTGGATTTCGCATTGGAGAAGAGAGGGAGGATTGAGCGGAGTAACTGCGATGTTGACTTTCAGAAGTATGTGGAGGCATATTATTATTATTATTATTATTATTATTATTATTATTAGGAATATTATTATTATTATTATTATATTGTTGAACAGCAGAGAAACTTGAGAGAGATGTAGATAAACTAGCTGCTGATGGTGCACTTCCAGCAGGCCATAATCCTGTTCGCCTTTTAGGACACAGCATACTATTTGCACGATTTCTATACGGGGTTTCTTGTTGAAAATTATTATTATTATTATTATTATTATAGGAATATTGATTTTGTTGTTGTTCTAATAATGGATCATCACCAATCGATAAAGCTGAAGAAGGAACTTCATAGCGATCTTCTTCTTCACTTACTCCTCTCATACCTGCATCACCTGAAATAAGATTTCGTCCATATTCATAAGTTGTTGAAAAAACACCACTACTCATATGTCCTCCTCTCTCATTATTATTATTATTTATAATATTACCTCTTGAAGAGTACCCCATAGATGCTCCACCTGAAATACGTGTACTCGTTGGAGAATTTCTCATATTTGAATGCGTTTTAATTGCAACTGTTACAGCACTTGTAGATCTTGAACTATGTGTTAATCGTGGACTTTGATAATTAATAACAGGCATTGCCTCACTTATTGGAGAAGTTGGTGTAAAAGAATATGGATTATGTCTCCAGGATACAGGAGAAAGTGTTCTATCTACAGGACTATTTGTATGTTGAATTGAATATTCTTCAGTAGCAGCAGGCTGTGGGGATTGTGGACCACTAATAGATGAAGGAATATGTTTTACACTTTCTTCTTCTTTTGGAGTATTTGTAATTGAAGTTATACTTTTATTATTATTATCATTATCATTGTTGTTGTTTTGACTTTCTATACAATTTCTGATACTATTACTATTATTATTATTATTACTAGTAGGAGTATATATTGCAGAGCTATGACTTCTGTGATTCATATTATAAGCAACTTCATTAATAGCTTTTGCTGTTAGCGTAGGTGGCCTATTCTGTCGTGCCCCGCCAGCTCCATTTATCGCAGATTTACCATTATTATTATTATTATTATTATTAATTTTACTCGCATTCGTAGAATTTCTAGTAATCAATTTCTCTTCTTCTTCTTCTTCTTTCAATTGTGGTACATTATCCGACATCGCACTTTTTTCCTTTACTTTAATATTTTTTGATAAAGTTGGAGATTGAGAAGCTACAACTGTTTTAGCTTTGATTATTATTTTTTCTGATTTTATATCTGAAATGTCCTTTTCTTTTATTTTTTTTGATTCTTGTGGTGATTTACTGCGGGCGCTGCTACTCTCTGCTAAATCACTGAGTGAATTTGCAAGCGCCATATATAAATAAATATAAATTATATATGTATATATATATAATTATTAAAAAAAATATCACGATAGAAAAAAAAAAAAAAAAAGTGGGGAAAAACAATCAACACGCAAAGAAAAGAAAAAATAAATAAATAAATATACTAATTTGTCTTTAGAAAAATTTTTCCAACCTTTGATTTAGTAATGATTTTTTTTTTTATTTTTTATTTTTTTCAAAGTTGCGTGTTTGATTTTTTTTTTCTTTTTTTTTCTCTTTATTCTTCTCTCTCTCTTTTTCTATCTCTGGGTGTTTCTATTTTTTTGTTTGTTTGGAGACGATATATTATTTCCTTTATTTTTTTCTTTATTGAGTATTAACTTTAGTTTTCGATCGTCTTCTTTTTATTTAAATTATTTATTTTTTTTTTTTTCCTTCTCTTGAAGATACGTTTAATATGAGCAAACACCAATATAAACAAACAATGTAAAACCCCTAATTTGAACAAAATTATTTTATTTTTTTCTCTATTAATATTATTTATTTATTATTATTTTTTTCTTTCTTTTCTTTTCAATACTCACTAGTTGAGTAATGAGAAAGGGTATAACTAATATAAATATATATATTTTTTAGAAATTTTTGTAGTTCTACTTTTTGTAAATATTATTAATTTTAAACCTTTGTAAATATGAATAAAATAATAATAATAATTCTAAATATATATTCGTTCCTTAAAAGAGAAAGGGATAATATATTTAGTACATAATTTATATTATGTGAACAAAGAAGAAAAAAATAGGAAAGAAAGAGCAAATAATGATAATAATAAAATAAGCCAAATTTTATATAGTTAAATAGAAACAGGGGTTTATATATATATATATATATATAAAGAATGAAATAGAATTAAAAAGAAAAGGAAAATGAGAAATTCTCATGCGATCCATATTTCTCACATAGCATCTGCACTGATGTTTTATTTCGTTTTTAATTATTAAAGAAAAAAATAAATTATTCTTTTTATTATTTATTCATTTACACAATTTTTTTTTTAATCGCAGCAATTAAAATGTCTCGCACAGAAAAAAATAAACAAAGAAACACAACACACACATAAAAAAAAAAAAATAATAATAATAAACACTTAACTATTTATATTAACTTAAACTTATTAAATGTATTTATAGAGTTTTAAATTTATATTTTAGTATATACTTATGTAACTCTAGGAACAGTAATAATAATAATAAAAGGAGAGAAAGATAGTTTCAACTTTGCTTTTGGAAAACAAAGAAGAAAAAAAAACACACACACACACAAAAAAAAAAAAAAAAAGAAAAAACGCTTGAACAAATAGTACAACAATTAATACGAATAATAATAATAATTTAATTATTTATGTCTCGAAGTATACTTAAATTATTAAATTTATATTATTTGCTTTTTTTCTTCTTTTTATCATTATTATTATACTCTCTCTACAATATATATTTAATTTAAATTATTATCATTTTTTATTTATTAGTCTCTCTTTTTTTTTTTTTTTTAATTCTGTGAATCAAGTTTCTCTATGTATCAAGTCCTTCATTTCCTAATACTATTCCTGCTGCTGATGCTGATGATAATAATAATAATTGTTGTTGTTGATTTTCTTTTGCAGTTTGAAGCATATTTCTAAATTTCATTTTCATTTCTGTTGAAAATTTTGGGGAATCCTGTAAAGCTGAAATAAATCCTCTAGCCTCCTCCTCTCCAGTAAAAGGTTGTAAAAAATTATATAATAATAATGAAAGTTTCCCATCATTATTCATTTCAAATTGTTTCATTAATGCTTTGAGTAATAATCCAATTTCTCCAATGAGAAAAAAATTCTTTGCATCTTTTACATCAAATAAAGGAGAGAGCAAACGTTGCAGAATTGTTGGCACCACATCACTTAACATAAATTGTAACCAATCTCTTCTACTTTGTGTATATAATGATATTTCATCTTCTTTTTCTTTTTCTTGTTGATGATTTATTTTTATATTTTCGTTTCCTCCTCCTTCTGATTCAATATTACTATTATTATTAATATTATTATTATTATTATTATTATGAATATCTTCACCAATAACAATTGTAATCTTTGTCATAATTTGCAATGCAAGCTTTGGTAACTCCGCCTCTCCACTAATATGAATAGCCGCTAATAATTGCCGTAATAATGTATTTAAATGCATTGAAGGAAGTGAAATAATAACAAAAACACATCCAGCTTGAGTAGCAACTTGTAAAACAGCAAATAATTGCCTATAAACTTCACGTTTCTCTCTTGTACTCTCTGAAAGTACACCTAATTCTAATAATAATGAAGAAGAATTATTTGAAGATTCTGTAAATTCTGTTAACTCACCTACTGAAGCTGTTTTATGAAGAATACGTGGGAGAATTTCAGCAAAAACATTTGCAACTTGTCTTCCACTACGGTGAATAAATTGTAATAATAATCGTAATAATTTTGTAAGTTCAGGAATCGCCTCCATCCAGGTTAACCAATTAATAATATATGCTGAAAAATATATTGACATACTTTCAAAGGGAAGTGTATGAATCATTTGCGTAAAATATTGAGCGGCACGATCTCTAACAGAAGGCACAGCATGCCAGATATTTAATACATTCATAATATCTTGTGTAATATTATGAAATATTTCTGCAGTTATAGTATCTAAAGGACTTCCATTATTATTATTATTATTATTATTATTATTATTATTAATTGAAAGTATACATGTATCTGTAGTTGTAGTTCCACCACCCCCACCACCACCACCACTACTACTACTACTCATACTAATATTATTATTATTATTATTATTAATAATATTTCCAGAAGCACAATTACCACCACCACCTCGAAGACCTTTTACTAATGCGCTTAAAAATGAAATACTATCCGCTGCCGCCTCTGAAGAGGCCACATCACTTGTAGAAACTCCATTTGTATTATTATTATTATTATTATTATTATTTATTACAGAAATATCTCTTAAATTTTGAGCTACTAATTGAGTTACTTGCATTATCATTCCCTTATCTTCCTCTATTCCTGTACTAGAAGAAATTTGCATTACACTTAATAAATTACCCGTAGCTTCATATAATTCACAACGATCACTTGATTGTAAAATACCTGATGAAAAAATAGTATGAAGAGCATTTACAATATCACGTTTATGTGGAGTAAGACAACTTTTTAATTGTTGAATAAGATGTCCAAAGAGATAACAAATACGAGAGCGAACACGTGGGTGTCGATTTGTAATTCCATTCGGTAATAATAATAATCGTTGTAAAAGAAGAGGAATATATTCTTTATGATATAGGAAAAAAGGATAAAATCGATCTAAAACTTCAAAATAACTGAGATGTACCACAGAGCAAGGACATTGGGCAATATATTCAGATGATAAAACAATACAAACTAATTGGGCTAATTCATTGGAGGCATCTCTTAATTTTTCCATTCGAGCTGTTTCACCAATCTCATATAAATATCTTAATGCAGCTTCAACTTCTGCTGAATTAATATTTCCTTCAGTTCCTACTTCTTTATTTCCTATACCTCGATATACAGCTTCTTCAATCTCTTGAAAATGACGTTGTTGTTGTTGTTGATTATAATTTTCAGAATTATTATTATTATTATGACCATTTAATGTTCCATTCATACAAGGTACAAGACTTTCTCCTCCTCCTACTCCTCCTGAAGCAGCACGTTGAATTACAATTTGTAAATGATATTTTACAATAATAGGAAAATTACGGTATAAAAGTCGAGTTAAATTATGTAATTGTTTACGTTGATCAATAATATCATCTACCCACATTTGATCTTCATTTTCTACTACACCTTGTACAATAGTAAGATTATAAAGCGTTAATAATAATTGAACTGCCTGTTCCTCACGTAATGCTGTAGATTTTATATATGTTTGTATAAATGGAAGAAGTATATTACTTACATCATTATCATTTACACTTAAAAGTCGTAATAACTGTGCAATCACCATATCAAGAGCTGAACGAACATTATCTACGCAATCTCCTGTTAATTGACCATCTACATTTTGTTGTAATCCTTTACTTTCACTAATATTATTATTATTATTTTCTCCCGCAGTATTTAACGTTATAGCAGACATTGCATTTTCATAAAGTGTAAGAAACTGCTCCGCCACCGCACACACTAATTTTGCAACAGCTTCAATAAAATTTGAATCCTCCTCTCTTTGTGCTGGAACTTGTAAAAGACTCACAATTCTAGGTAAAGCATCTACAATATTAATAACTCGTAACGCTTCTATTTTAATTGCCGGTAATTGTTTCTTTTCCACAAGACTTAAAATACATTCACACGCCTCGCCCCGCAACTCTACCGTCGTTACAAGAAAATATAATAAATTAATCCAATCTGAAGTTATAAATAACGCCGCATCCACCCAGGGAATATATGTTTGTATAACTCGTAAACATAATCGAGCTATTTCTGGTGCTCGTAATCGACAATCACACAAAGTTGAATACCAAATTGCCACCACACGAGGAATAATATGTTCACGCATTGCATCTTTTAATTCCATATCTCGTGCTCGTTGTTTTTGCCCACGATCTAGGCGAGTATGCGTCGCCACCACACGTTCATCAATATATTCAAATAATCGAAGCACATAGACAGCAACAGCATCTCCAATAAATGGAAAAGTAGAACTTCTTGTAAGTAATTCTAATGCGTCATCAAAGAAGGAGCACCAACGGGAGGGAAAAAATTCTTGTAAACCAGCCACCATCATTTGAGCATGTTTATTTGCTAAAAAATCCATTGGTTGTCGGCTTACACTATTATTATTATTATTATTTCCACCAATACCAAGACTCATACTAGTAGATGTATTCATTGAAGAACTAATAGGATTACTCGTCATCGTATTATTATTATTATTATAAGTAGAAGTAGAAGTAGAAGAAAAGAAATAGCGGTAAATAAATGAAAACAATGTACGGTATAATTCCTCCGCTTGTGCTTCATTAATACTAGAGGCAAGATTAGGTAAATGATGCATTATTGTATTAAAAGCCCAAAAACAACGTAATTCATGTACAGGTTCATTACTTACAATATGAAAAGAAAGATTAAGTCCATCTGCGGTGGCTCGAAGATTCATAAGATATTGTTCAGCTTCAATTCTTTCAAGTTGAGTTACTCCAGGCATATATGTATGCGTTAATTCCATCGCTCGTGTAAAGTGATTCGTTGAAGAAGGCGGTGATGATGACATTTTTCTTTTCTTTATTCTTCACAATTTTTTTTTTTTTTTAATTATATTTTGTTTTTAGTTTGTTATTGTTGTTATTTATTTCCACCTAACCTTTTTCGGTTAGTTATCCGTTTTCTCTCTGTGTTTCAATCTAGATTTTTTTTTTTTTTGTTTTATGAGGGGTGATGGTTATCTTTTTTTTTTTTTTAATTGCTGTTTTTGTTTCTTTATTATTATTATTATTTTTTTTTCCTTTTCTTTTCTGTTTTTTTTTTTTAATGTTTTTGTTTATAAATGAGTTTGCTGCTTATGATGATAAAAAAAAAAAAAAAGAGGAAATAACAATAATGATAATATATTTTAGGCAATAGAATAGATTCATTCAAAAGGAATAATAATTATTACTATTGTAAAAAGCAAAAAACAAAATAATAATAATAATTTACTATTAAATAAGCAATATGTAACAGAACATAATAGATAAAAAAAAGAATTTACCATTAGTCAATTTCTAACCCCTTGACTTATTTAATTAATTATTATTATTATTATTTTTTTTTTTCATATGCTCACAATACCCCATCACATTTTTATCCATCCTTTTTCATTATAATAAATAAATAATTAATAATAATAACTATTATTATTAATTATTAATAATAAGCGAAAATAAATATATAATATTTCTTAAATTTATTTATAACCATGGAGACCATCCATCAAACATATATGCCAGTAATTCCGTATTTTGTGCAGTTTGTATTAATTTATGCACATGTGTTGGGACTGTTAATAATTCCCCAGATTCATATCCTTGAATTTTCTCTGCAACTCGTGAGAGTGTTCTTTCAGCATCCGCGTGTGTTGGTTTCCCTCGTCGTACTCCTAAATCTTTCTGTCGCGGTGTTGCCTCATTCTCCTTTCCCAATAATTGTTTATTATTATTATTATTATTATTATTATTATTATTATTATTATTAGGAGGAACTATAGTAACAGCCCAGCGAGCTAGTGGGTCATGGGCGCAGGCTTCAAGAATTGTCATTAAAAGTTCTTTTTGCCCCCGCAGCACACGTAACGTCCCCTCGCAGTGAAATCTAAAAATTCCCTCCGTCGCCTGCACCCCAAATCCATCAATTATATTTCGAGTTAATCGAAAAGGCACAAGCTCTGGGACTGGGAGTAGCTTCCCCTGATCAAATGCAAATCCAAGATCAATATGCACCAGCTCCGCCCGCTGCGTGTGTAAAAGTAAATTATTTCCATGACGATCCCCGAGGCCTACAATATAACCTAACATACTAGAAGCTGCAACACTGCGAGTGTAGGCCTCTCGTCGCTCAAACCATTCCTGTGGTGAGAAAAAGTGTTCAAGAAAGAAGTAATGTAATGCTGGGGTAAATTCTGCATATAAGGAAAGTAATGTATCATGTTTTTGGGATTTACTAGCACTATGTAATTTTTGCCGACATTCTAGAGAAGTGGGTTCACCAGGGAAATAACGTTCATGTGCGCCGGTTAATATTTTATTATTACTATTCGTATTTCCATTTAGATATTGTCCAATTGGAATAGTACCATCAACCCATTCAATAATACCAACTGTTGGTGCAAGAGGAATAACATTATATGTAAAAATACGTAATCGTTGTGTACTTCGTTCTTTTGCAAATAATTCATTTGAAAGGCAGAATACTTGTTCAATAAGACTATCTTGTCGTAAATCATCTTCAGATTTTAAAAGTTGACGAACTATACGACCATCACTTAAAATACAACGAAGAGCTTTGGGAAGATTAACTCCACCAGGGGTTGTAAATTCTGTTTCATATCGTATTATTTTTGGAAGTAATTCTTTTAACATTACAGAAAAAGACATAGTAGTATAAGAATTAGGAAGTGTTATAGTAGGTGGTGGAATAGATAAATTCATTAAATCTTCTTCCATAATCATAAAATCTGTTGGAATACGATGTACTGGACGATTCCCATTATGTACACGATAAAATGCTAATTGTATATATGCCGCAGAAAGTTTTTCTGCATCATGTACAAGTTTTTCTCTCCATTCCATATTATTATTATCATTATTATTATTCTTTAATGCACGAAGAATACGACGAGCAATTGCAACTTTTTTTTCATCTACAACATGAACTCCACCTCCTCCATTATTTATAGCTGTTGCCGCTGCAGCTGGACCAAATTGATGCCCATTTGCGAGTGCTAATAAAGGCCAAACAGCATGTAATGGACATTGCATTGCAATTCTTTGTACAAGATCTTCTAAATTTACATCATCTAATGAAGTTCCTAGCTGAGCTACTAATTGTGAAAGTAAAGGTAAGAATTTATGTAATGGGGTGTTTTCAATGGCTTTTCGAAGTACTTTTGAAGTTGCTGAAATTGCTGAGGCAGGCTCAGAGACACGGCGATCATCCAATCGTTCATCCTGTTGCTGTAGCCAAAGTGAAACAAATCCAAATGTTGCAAGAATATCATTAGAAGATCCTGCAATTCCACTATATTGTAAAAATCGTGCGTAGGCATTTAGAGCACTTCTTCTATATAAAGCATAAGATTCAGCTTCACGTGCCCACTCTTGTTCTTGTTGAATTGTTTCTGCTTGAATAGATCGAATACGACGTTGTAAAATTTTACGTTCAGCTTCACCAAGAATTCCTGCTGTTGTTGTTGTTGTTATTGATGTTGATGTTGTTGTGATATTTCCTGGATTATTATTTTCAGATAAAGATAATTGTTGTTGTTGTTTTTCAAGTTCTACGCGAGTGCGTCTGGAGGCGATTAAACTTTCCTGTTGCGTTCGATATTCATTACTTTTAAGTCGTGTTGCAATATCTCGGGCGAGTAAATGACATAATCGAGCAAGTTGTAAACTACACGCTCCAGTTTTATCACTACTTACACATGAAGTAAGAAAAGGATCTCGTACTAATTGTGAAAGAGGTACTAATCGTGCATCTTTAGCCCAAATTACAAGTTGTTGTACAATTGCTGGCATTAATGGTGCCTCTCGTGGGAGTGGAAATAAAAAACCAGTTGAATTATTTATATTAGAAGATATACCTGTTTCTCCTTCTTTTATTGTTGTAGAATGAGATGTGATATTTTGAAGAATAGCAATAGCTCTGTGTTGGTATCCACTAGCAAATTCAACTCGTGCTTGTATAAGTGCAAGAAATGCAGAAGCAGGTAAACCATCTGATGTTTTTACATCTTGTAATGTTATATTTTGTTTCTCTTCCAAATTATTATTATTATTATTATTATTTTGTTCAAATAACTCTGTATATGCTGAAATCCATTGTTGTACAAGTAAAGGATGATTTCCTCGTAATGCTCTTGCACTACTTCCTTCTAAATGAGTTAACCACCATATTGGTTGATGAAATAAAACACATAATCGTTGTCTAACACTATCAAGAATTTCAATTTCTCTGTAAGGTGCATGAACATTATTTAATGAAGCTTTTACCCATGAAGGTTCTTGTTTCTTTAAATCTTCTTTACTATTATTATTATTATTATTATTATTATTTACTGAAGATTTATTAAATTTTTTCATACGTTCTGTGCAATCTTCAATATTGTGTAAAGCCTCTCCTTTTAATATTGTTTGAAACCAATTTGATGCATCCAATTGACGTGCGAGTTGTTGTTGCGCTTGTGAACACCAACGACTTGCATCATAATACTCATTACGTTTAATACAACGTAAAGCTAAAAATATTCCTTCATCTACTGAAATAAATGATGGAACTGATAATTCTTGTTGTTGTTCTTTTTGTCTTTGTTGTTCTTCTTCTAAACATTCTGTATCCCATTTTCCACAACGCCATAATGCAGATGCTAAAGCAGAACGTAAATGGGCACTTTCTATTTCATCAACATCTTCTAAATTATTATTATTTGTAAATAATGGTGCATATGATTTTCGTTTAAGTGCTGCTGCTAACATTTGAAGAGCTGTATCAATTGCACCTAACTGTACTAATGCATTCGCCTTTTCTACTATTATACGCGTTTTTGAAAATTCTCTATTATTATTATTATTTTCTAAAGAATTATTTATTTCAAGTCTATCAAGTAATGCAAGAACCATTTTCCAATTACCACGATTTTTTTCTCTCTCTATAAGTCGTGTAGGGTGACGAAGAAAAAAAGACTCCTCCCATGGTGTTGTATAACAATCTGAACAAGAAATTGTAGAAATACTATTATTATTATTACCAGTATTATTATTATTATTATTATCATTATTATTATTATCTCCTATATTATTATTATCACTATCCCCATTATCACAAAATCGAAGGGCCCCATCTATATCTACAAGAATTGCTTGAATTTTTGCATGAAATTTAAAAAGTTGCTGTGAAATTTCCGCCTGCGCCTCCTCCGCTCGTAATTGTCGCCCACCCCCATCTCTATATTGCCCTCGCTGCACAGAGGGAAAAAGTACAGAATATTGATTATTATTATTATTATGACTATGATTTGAATTATTATTATTATTATTATTTTGCCCACCACAAGTTACAATAGTAGCAATATTTAAAGAAGATGGGATGCCTTTACGAGGGCCTAGTAAAGATTCACCTGAAATTTCAGTAAAAAGTACCGCGAGGTGGGGCTCATGACAATTTACAGCAGCTCGTGCAAGTATTATTGGATTTATATCAGAAAGCCAATATGAATTTCTCATATCTGATAACTCAGGAAGATCCCCATAGGCGCTGCGAATATAAACTGGAAATGTAAATAATGAAGAAATAGAAGAAATACGATTAGATAATAATGAAGAAGAAGAAGAATTACTTTCATTAAGTTTTACTCCATAACTACGTACAACTGTCATAAGTGCAGCACGACATACATTTAAAGCTCTTAAAAAAAGACGAGTTATTCGATGAAATTTATTTGAATTTTTAAATAAATGATTTTCAAGTAATTTTGACCATAAAGTACGCTGCGCTCGTTGGGTTTCTGTTTCACGAATTAACATAACATGTAAAAGAGCAATAGGGAGAAATCCTTCCATAAATGTTATAAGACTACCAGTTCTATAAGTTGAAACTGGAAGTAAACGTAATAAAAAGCAATTAAGTAATGTAGAAATAGTACTAAAACGATGTTGAAGATTATATTGTCGAATAAGACCAATAAGGAAAAGTCTTAAAAAACGAAATTCATCTTCCTGTACACGTAATGCATCCCATATGATATCATCTTTTAATGAAACAATTTGAATTACTTCCATATCATCACATAAAAAATTTATATATGTTGGTATACCAATAATACATCGTCGAAAAGGTTCAATATCTACAAGTCGAATAGATCCTGATATTATATTTTCAGAATCTTTTTGTTTATTTTCATTCGATTTTTCTTTAATTTCATCATCTTGAATAAGTTCTAATACTTTTTGAATAAGTTCACCACTATCACCTGCTGTTCCACGTGGTCGACGATTTGTTTTAGAAGAAAAAGAATTATTAGAAACTACTGTAGTACGTTTTTTTGAAGATTTTACTGTAGCCTCATTTGTTACCTCCTTTTCTTGTTCTTTATCATCATTATTATTATTATTATTATTTACTTCTTCATTATTTTCTCCAATTTCCTTTTCTTTATATTTTTGTACATTATCTAAACTTATCATAACATTATTATTATTATTATTATTATCACTATTAATACCACAAAGCCAACCACGTAATGTAGTAGAAGCAATATAGGCAATATACGCATCAGAATCAAAAGATAAACGATAAAGTTGTTCAATATATTGTTTATAAACTCTACGTAGAAATTCATCAAAAGGCCACTGATGTAACATTTCTTGCATAGACCAAGTAGGAGATAAAATAGAATTAATATATGTTTCTCCTCCTGCTTCTATAAAACACCAACATAAAGATCGAAGTAAACGAAAAGCATTTAATTGAGCATCTCTATTGGTTGCTTGAAGTAATGTAGTGTTTAGTATGGATTTATTTAAAGTAGATATATTAACAGTTTCATCAGAACAAATAAGAGATAATAAATGTTGAATAGCACGACAACATGTTTCATATACTATTTGTAAAGGTGAATCTTTTAATAATAATGATGATGAAGAAGATGAAATTTCAGATTGTGTTTCTTGTTCTTGTTTACGAATATAATGACGAATAATTACAACAAATGACATTCTATTATTATCAACAGCATTTGCTACATCTGAATAAAAAGAAGAGGCAGGTGCTCCAGAAATAAGAATACTATTTCGTAATAATGGAATAATACTTGATACACGATGTAATGCTTCCTTAATAGTAGGTAATTTATTATTATTATTATTATTTTCAATTTTTTCTTCTTCTTGATATTCTTTTTCCTTTTCATTCTCTTCCAAGTCATGTATTACAATATTCTTTGCATTATTTTGAGTTTGTTGAATTTGCAAATTACGTTGTTGTAATATTTTATCAGAACGACAAATAGCAGCCCAGGTTGTCGCCACAATTCGTGATTCCTCTCCAATAGTTAACATAACAGTAGAAATAAATATTTCATCCGTCGCAACAAGTCTTTCTTGAGAATTAGAATTAGAATAATTATTACAAGATATAGCAGTAGCCCAAGTATATAAAAGAATATTACAAACTTGTGATTGTACATCTAAACATGTCATGAGAAGATTTCCACATAATCTAAGAATTGTATGAAGAATATGTGGAATTTGTTGAATAAGTTCACGACTCCACCATTTTTTTATAATACGTTCTAATAAAAGTAATATTAATACACGTCGTGAACCTCTATGAATTTCTTGTGTAAGACACATATAAATTTGTTGAAGTAAAATATAAGCATGATCTCCAGCATCACTAGCAAAAAAAATATCAATTACAGAAGTTAATTTAAATTTTGAAGGATTAAATTCACTTGATTTTATTAATCCTATATTTTCAGATGACTTTATTATTTCACTTTTAGCTTCTTCAATTGTTTCACATAATAAAGTCATAGCACCTTGAATTTGATTTAAACCTAATAATGGAGTCATTGAACCTGTTAATTCAATAAATCTACATAAAATAGCATCAGCATAATAATGTACAAATTTTAAATATTGTGGAGAAAGTATAGAGCGAAGCCACTCTAATGCAAGGTGAGCTGCATTAGAAATATCTTGAATATCTTTTTTTTCTTTACTTGATTCTTTGGTTTGTTGATTATTATTATTATTATTATTATTATTTTTAGATAATGCTGCAAAGGTGAATAAACGTGCCATAATATCTGGAAAATATGCTTGAATACACTCTCTTAAAAGTGATATACTTCGTAAAGAATTTCCTTCTTTTTCTAATCCTGAATTATTATTATTTTGTGAATGACATATAGCAAGTTTCCAAAGAAGTTCATTTGGTTGTAAAAATACAACTCTCTCTTCATCTATTATAATTTTTCCTTCTTTTTCTTCAGAATTTATACTATTTCTCTGTCTTCCACTACAAAGAATTGCAAGTGGAAGTATTGTTGGCATTAATGCATGAAACATATGTTGTAATTTTAAATATCCAAAACAATTCATAGGAAAAGCCTCTATTGGGTGACCTAATCGCCACAGCCAATCAAATAATAATCTTTCACGATGATAATAACATAATTGTTGTGCATTCATTCCATATATATTTCCTACCCCTATATAATTTAACCCATTCAAATTTTCACTAGTATTACTATTATTATTATTATTATTATTATTTCCAACACTTGTATAATCCCCAATTAATTCAAGACATTCTCGAATAAGTCCTTTATGTGCAAACCCACGTGTTGCCCAACATTCTAATAAAGTACAAATAATTTCAACTTCCATTGCAGGATTTGTACGGGCTGCCTCTCCCAAAGCTCTTAAACTTGTTGCACAAAGCATTGGACTTTGTGAGGAAATTCCCTCTCGTGCTCTATATAAAAGTTCATGTAAAACATTTTTTGCTCGATGTGTAAATCGTGTAAAAAGCCAACGAACTTGCATCGCCGTGTGTCGACGCACAATATAAGAAGTTTTTGGAGATAAAAAAGAAAAAAGATATTTCCCAAGTTTCTCTGCAACAAGTGGGTCGCAGCGAAATAATATACCAAATATACTAGAAAGAACCTTACATTGAAGTTGTGGGGTTAATATTGGCATATCACTTCGTGAAGTATCGGTTAATTGATTTATAAATTCTTCTAATTGACGTCCTTCTGATATAAGTAAACCATAACGATCATCATTTGAATTTTGTAAATTATGTGATTCTTGTTGTTGTTGTTGTTGAAGTTTTCTGTTACGATTATGTTCTTTATTATTATTATTATTATTATTATTATTATTAAAACCAAATATTTCATCTTCATTATCATTATAATTTTGTTGTTCCTCTTCTTCATCATTATCATCTTCTTCATTATTGTTAATAGAACCAGTATGAGAAATTGCAAACACACGAGAAGGTGTTGCATATTGACTAAATAAAGAAAATATACTTTCTGAAAGTCCAAAACGATATCTTGCAAAAAGAGTTTCTAATAATTGACCAAGAATAACTCGTGCCTGCTCATCATCACAATATTCATGTAATATTTGTAATAATCTTGCAAGACTATCTACAACTTCCAGTACAAAAGGACGAAAAGGTTGTTGTTTTAAAACATTATTTGCATTATTATTATTATTATTATTATTATTATTATTATGAGAAGGAATAAGTCCTTCTTTTTCAAGAATACGAATAATCACCACCGTTACATCTGCAGGAGAAACAAAAGGATCTACTGAGCCTACCAACACACGTGTATTTCGCACAATTGAAAGAATTATTCCAATTAACATACAACTTAAACGAATTGTTATATAAACTACAGATGTATTATCATCAGAAGAAGAAGAAGATACATGTGTTGGTTCACATTTTGTAAGTCGAGTGAGCCCTTCTTCTAATAATTTTCTACAAATCGCACCAGTACTCGCGAGAATAATTTGTCGAGGTTCCCATAAAGCAAATTGTGGTGAAAGTAATATATTTCCAACATCATGAAATAAAAGTAATAACATGCGAAGAATAACACGATCTCGAATAAGTGTACTTCGTAATAGACGAGTTGCAAGGTGACGAATAATCCACATTACAGCATAATACAAAGAACCTGAAGGAGAAAGTTTTTCAAATACTAAACTGGGATTATCAAAAAGTTGAAGATGTGGTATATTAGATAAAATATGTAAATCATCTTCTATTTCTTTATTATTTTTATTAATATTATCACCTTGTTTTACTCCTTCTGGTTTCTGAGATGATAGAGGTAATTGCCAAATACCTATACGAAATAAACGTAATAATAAATGTAATAATTGTACAGAATGTATACATAATGTATGATGTATATGAGCTAATGTTTGTTCATTTATTTCTCTATTTGGTATATGTTGATGCTGTTGTTGATCATTATTATTTCCACTAGTAAATATAATTGCTGCAGCAGCACTTGCAGATTTTACTCTTTCAGACATTTCTTTAACAGCTCTTGAAACTTCATTGGCAAGAACGGTTAAAATAGCAGTTGGAACATCTTCACGACGTAGACGTCCTATATATAATTCTAATTCATTATTATTATTATTATTTTCTAAATCTTCTATTGTAGATGTAGAATCTGTATTTAAAATAGAAACATTTGATTTCATTGTTTTTATATCTGTTCTTGAGGATAATAATAATGATGATTCTAAAAATTGATTTAACAATAACCAATGGCCTTCCGCTACGGCACAAACTACGGCAGGAACATGACGTTGTGGTGAAATAAAAGAAGATTCCATTACATGACGTGATTTTGATAATAATTGTTTTATTCGTTGTAATGAAGCTGCCGTTTTACTACTACTACTATTATTATTATTATTATTATTATTATTATTACGAATACTTTCACCTACACCTGCAATGAGTGAATGTCTCCACCCTAACTCACTCTCTGTTAAAGTAAGACACGATGATAATAAATGATCCTCCGCCGAATTTAATGCTTGTAAATATAAAAGAGATGCAGATATATTTGAATTTGAAGTATCGGTATCATGACGCCAGGCAACATTGTGATCGTGTGGGAAAAAGCAAACAGCATGTGAAAATCCAGTAATAATAAATGAAATTCCAGTTGAAAGACGAACAGTTGCACTTGGTAAATCCATTGGTTGTTGTGTATTATTATTATTATTATTATTATTAAAACACATTCGTATTTTCTCTGATGTTCGATATGTTGAAATAATTTCAGCAGAAGTTGCCCCATAATGATGATAAGAAGAAAGAAATTGTAACATTGATTGAAAAAGTGTTACTGATATTCCACCAGATTTAGAATTCCCAAAACCAGAGGCAGCTGCAAGAGCAGAGGCGGCAGCAGAAGAAGAAATTAAAGATCCCATCATCATTGTTGGTTGTAATAATATTTCTGAATTATTATTATTATTATTATCTGAATTTTCAAAATATAATCCTTCTTTTTCTATTATTACGTTTTCTCTTCCTTTTCCTATTGTTGTTGATAATGCAGATATCATTGATGATGCATTAATAGATTTCCCTCTAAGAATTGCATGAATTCGTGCATTAATTGCAATAAAATGTGCCGCCGCCTGAAGTCGACTTCTCTCTTCTCCATATACAAGTAAAGGGAATTTGATAATTACACCTCTTTCAAGTAATATATTTAATAATTTATAAACTTGTTCCCGTGGTTGGCCTTCTTCTTCTCTGTGAGTTGTTTCACTTGGAATATATCGCCGAACGAGCCAACGAAATACTTCTTGTTGACATTTTAATGTTGTTCTAATAATTACAGCTTGAATAACAGCTAATAATAATGATTCCAATCGAACTCCATAATAAGGAAATAAAGGTAAAATACCACATTGTATTAAAAGTGTACATTGTTGTATTGAAAATCCTAGAGTTGTACTAGGTTGTGCTAAAATATGTAAAAGAAATAATGAACCATCTTTTACTAATTCTTGCACTGCAGCAGCACTAAGTTGGCCACTTATATTTGTATTTGTAAAAGGTATAAATTCTTCATTTTCTCTTCCGATATTTCCTTCTTTTTCAAATTCTTTTTTAATTTTATCTCCTGAAGTTATTGTTGAAGTTTTATTTGATATATTATCTTTTAACCCAGTTATATCACGTTTATTATGATCAAGAAAAAATAATGATCTAAATATTTCAAATATTGCATCACCTGGGTGAATATGTGAAGAAGAAAGCATTGATTTTATTTCTTTTTCTTCATTTTGATTCTCTTCTTCACGTAATCTTTTCTTTGTCGTTTTATTTTTAATATTAGATATTCCATCTTCATTTAATATATATTCTGTAACTATTACAGAAGAAGAAGGAAGATTTATATAGGAATCATACGTACAAGATGCTAAATATATAATAATAGCTCCAAATTCAAATAAAGGATGAAGAGGTGTACATGGGAAATGAAATAATTCACGACGTGAAACATGACTAAACTCACTACGAGCAACAGTTAATAATTTAAATATAAAAGGTAATATTGTTTCATGTAATAATGTTAGAGAACGTGGGGAAATTGAGGGAGTTGCATATGAATCTGATATTCCTTCATCTTTCTTTCTCTTATTATTATTATTATTATTTGCCTCTTCTTCTTGTTCATTAATATTAGTATTATTATCTGAATTAATATAACAACTAAAACTTGATCTTTGTTTTTCAATATCTTTTCTTACACATTTTCCTAATACGCCTGCAAATCCAACACACATTTGAGTTGTTATAAATATAAAAGCCTCCATTCGCCACCCATCACGGCGTGTTGTCGTATAAAAAAAATGACAAATATATTTAATTAATTCTTGTGGGGCACTACATGTTAATGGGTAATCATTAAATGATAATGAAACTAAAAGATTTAAGGCAATTAAAAGATGAGCTTCTAATCGTAAG
The DNA here is from genome assembly GCA_030849755.1 of Trypanosoma avium. NCBI lineage: Eukaryota > Euglenozoa > Kinetoplastea > Trypanosomatida > Trypanosomatidae > Trypanosoma > Trypanosoma avium. Next base: position 46,024 of record JASANY010000874.1, read on the forward strand.
GCACTTGTGGGATTTAAGTGACGTTGATAAGTTAATTGTACAAGTCGTTGCATTATTATTGGAAGTGTTATTCTATTAGAATTATTATTATTATTATTAGATTGTTGAGGTAAATTAGTTGAAGAAGTATTTCCTATATTTGTTGTAATTGTAATATCTTCACAAGAAGCAAAAGCACTCATTAAATGTGGGGCTCGAAATAATTGTACAAGTAATGCAGCATAAATAGTCCCTTCTTCTATTGATGCATTAAATCCTTCATTATCTTCTAATATTATATTATTATTATTATTATCTGTTGTATTATTATTAGGATTTTTTATATTAGTATCTGTATTATTTGTTTCATATAAAGTACGTTCAATAAGTCGTAGCAATCGCATTGTAAGTTCTACAATAAAACTTGGTTGTAAATTTGAAATATAACCTTCAAATTGAAAAATATGAATAAGTAATTGAGCATAATCCTGCCCACAAACACTTATAAGTACTTCAGATTGTAAAACTTCTAATGCATGACGAGTAATAGTATTTAATGGAATTGCATTTTTCCATAATAAAGGTAATGCGGTGTGATTTGGTAACGTTTCCCATAGTTTAGCTAGTGAACTATAATTTAATTCCTCACTTATTCCTAATTTTCCTGTTGCATTCAATAGCATTGAAGAAGAAGAATTATTATTATTATTATTATTATTTTCATCTATTTCAGTTCCTCTATTTCTATTATTAGATAATAATCCTGTATGCATATCTTCACTATTATTACTATTATTAATATTACTAGTAGATGATAATAAAGGTATAGAAGAACTTGTTATTATAGATTGTTGAAATAAAAGAGAAACTGGTAAACTTCGATGTAATGATTCTATAAGGGAACGCCAAGGACGAATAACTTCTGAGCGTAATTTCTTTGATTTATTTATAATAATAATATCTATTTCTTCTTCTGCTATAATTGCTGCAGCATTTCTTATTGAGGATGTTAATAATGAAGTAGATTCTATTCGTCTTCGTGATAATACTCCACCTATATTTAAATTATTATTATTATTATTATTATTATTATTATCTGATAAAATCATTTGTTTTTGATGTTGTTGTTGTCTTCTCTTTGCCGTAAATGTACAATATTGTGTAAGTGCAGGTTTCACAACTCGATCCATTACAACAAATAAAATATTATTCATAACATGTTGTCCAAATATATCTTGAATATGTTTTCCACTTTGTTCTATAATAGAATCTAGAAAACTTTTTAAATCGGATAATGATTTCATTGCATCTCTTGGGTTTCCTGTTTGAATATCATTCATAATAGCAGTTAATCGATGTTTTAATGTTGGAATATCATTAGAAGTAGATGATATTAATATTTCTGAATTATTATTATTATTATTATTATTATTATTATTATAAGAAGAATCATAGGCATCTATGAGAACTCCAATAGCAGAAGCAGAAGAAGAATTATTGTTAGGTAATTGTCGACTATTACGAAAAGACATTTTTTAATTATTATTATTATTATTTTTTGTTGTTTAAATATAATATATTAATAAAATAACTTTATCTGTAACTGTATTACACAATAAAAATACTTTCACTTTTTATAAATATTAATTAATTAATTATATATATATATATGAATCTGTTTATTATTTTTTTATAGATAGATGGGAGAACACTATTATTTGACTATATGTTTTTTTTTTTTTTTTTTTTTTTTGTTTAATCTGATGTGTAACTTAAAAACAAAAAAAAAAACTCTTTATCTGTGGAAATTTCTTTTTAGTTTTCAGTAAAATTATCTCTATATTTTATCTATATATATATATATATATATATGTGTGATTATTATTATTATTATTATTATTTCCCCCACCCCCCTCGTTTAAATTTCGTACAATCACGCAAATAAGAAATCTATATTTTTTTATATTCTGTCAGTTATAATACTTTCACGCTACTTTTTTTTTCGTTTTTGAAATAATCAAAAAAAAAAAAGAAATAATTTAAAAACAGAGATCAAAAAAGAAAAAAAAAAGCATGAATTACAATAAAAAAAGAAATAAAACATATTTATCATCATCATCAGGTTTATCTTTTTTTTTTTCTTTTTTAAAATAAATTATATAAATATTATCACAAAAAAACATAATAACAGTTGTAATAGTAACTATATAAAGCGAATTTTATTTAAAATTAATCTGATAAAGTCATATGAAAGTCTATACAAATATTTTTCTCTCATATATAATATATATATATATTTTTTATCCAACAATAAAGAATAAACTATACACCTTCTTCACCGGATCCCACGTACACCGATACCTCCCTTCCTCCTCATCCTTATTATTACTATTATTAATATCATTATTATTATGAATTAAATTATGAATATTTTTATTATTATGTAAACTACTCACCCATGGTGCTGCCGCACTACTTCTCGGTAACTTTGCTGGAAATTTTAAAGCAATTGTACTATACCCCTCACACGCTAATAACAAATATACAAAATTATCATTTGGAGGAATTTCAACTTCTTGTTCGCGTGCTGATTTCCAACGATGTAAAGGCCTGGCGCCAGCATTAATTTGTGGAAAATAAAATTCCAACCAAACTTTTGTTTGAAATAAATTAGGATCATTTTCAGTACAAAAGTGATATTCTGGTTTTCCAAAAGGTGCAAAGGTACCGGATGATATTTTATTATTATTATTATTATTATTATTATTATTATTATGAGATTGTTGTTGAAGAAGAATATCACGAGTAGCTTTTTCTTGTTTTGCTCTTCGCATAGCTTCTTCATTCATTTTCGCTTCCATTGCAAGTCGTTCTTCTTTTTTTGCATTTCGCTCTCGACGTTCTAATTGTATTCTATGTGTTTTACCTGATAAATGTTTTAAAAAATTATTATCATCAGTGCAGCAAATATCACATAAAGTGCAAGTCACTTTCCCCATGTGATTACGTTTATAATGTGGGTCTTGTCTAGCTTGCAGTGAGGGGTCAAAGGACTTCATAGAGGACATTTCTGTGTTTATGTGGGATTTATTTATTAATTTATATATATATATATACTTTTTTTTTTTTTTTTTAATTTTAATTATTATATTTATTAGTTTGTTGGTTTGTTTGTGAGTTGGTTTCTAATTCTATTATATATATATATATATATATATATATATATACTTTGCTAGGCTAAGAAAAAAATTAAAAATAGAAATAATAAAAAGAAGGGGAAGTAAAAAAAAAAAAAAAAAGAAAATATTATTATTTGATAGAAAGATAATTCACAATAGTATTTAAGTAAACAATAAAGAAGAATAGTATTACAATTAAAAAAAAATATAATCTACCTCCCTATCTTTTTAATATTAGTCTTCATACCGATAATTTTTTCTTTTTTATTTTTTTTCTCCCTCTTAAATTTTATTCCCCTCCATTTTTTTCCTTTATTTTTTTCTCTCTTTTATTTGTTTTTTTTTTTCTGGTAGTGTGTGTTTATTAAAATTATTTTTTTTTATTATTATTATTATTTTTTTTTTAAAGTTTATAATAAAAAAAAAGTTTAATAGAGTCCTTACATTTATTAAACTCTTGCTACGTACTATAATTATTTACTTAATCCTATATATACTCGGCCCTATAAATAATAATAATAACAAAGAATTATTACTTTCTGAATAAAATTAATAAAAAAGAAATCCAATCAAATAAATAATATTATTTCTTTTTTCTTTTTGTAGAAAAAGAAAAAAGCAGCTACATGAAAAAAAAAAATAATAATAATAATAATATCGAGGCGCAACAAGAGTTCATAACTATAATTAAAAAAAAAAGAAAAACACACACACACGCACACTTAATCACTAATAATTTTTTAATAAAAATATATAAAAGAGAAAAAAAAAAAAAAAAACAGAGATTCACTAGGAGATTGGAAGAGGGGAAAAAAAAAAAAAAAAGAAAAAAAAATTGATATGGAAGAATAATATATAAAATAAAAAAAAATGGGAGAAACACTGTTTTTAATATTATTTTTTTAATTTTTTATTTTTCTCTGGCTTTTTTTTAAAAAAAAAAAACTTCTATATTTTATATTAGCACACAGCCAAGAAAAGAAGAAAATAAAAAAAAAGAGAGATTTATTTTGGTTTTTCTTTTATTTTATCTTTATTACTAATACTTTGTTTTCATTACTATCATTCTATAATTTCGAAAAAAAAAAAAATGATTGATTAAATAATAACAACACGAGTAAAAGGACATAAAAAAAAAAAAAAATCAAGAATAAAAGTAAAATTAAATTCATGAATAGACAAAGTAGAAAAAAAAAAAAAAGAAAAAAACACTGAAGATAATAGTAACATATAAATATAAATAAAGCGACAACGTTCAGAAAAACAATTCAAAATTCTTTCTTTATTATTATTATTACTTCTTTTTTTTTTTTTTTTGTTTCTACTTGTTTCACATAACATAAAAGTATAAATAAAATAAAAAGAAACAATTTAAAAATATTATTGTTTGTTTGTTTTTTTTTCCTTTAGTTTTTTCACCCATGAATATCTTTGAGACTTTTACTGTTATTTTTCCCCCACCCCTTTTTTTTGTTTAACTTTATTTCAACTTCCGTTTTGTAAAAATATTTTTTTTTCTTCGTTTATTATTATTATTATTATTTTTTTTTTTTGTTTGTCTTATTTCAATTTTTAAATAAATTCTTACATTAGTGTGCGCAACATAATTTTCTCACTAGTAATTAACCTTTAAAAATAATAAAAAAAGAGAAAAGATAAAGGAGAGAGAAAAAAAAAAAAAAAAAAAAAAACCCCACTGAAAAAAATAAAAAAAAATATATATTTTTTTTTCCCCCCCCCCCCCCCCCCCCCCCCCCACAACTCATCTCTCTTCTTTTTATTATTATTTTTCTTAATAATTCATATTATATATAAATATATTCATGTAGACATAGATATAACACCTCCTATTCCTCCATTATTATTATTATTATTTCCAGCAGTAGGAAACGATGGTGTTAGAGGCGGCCAACAAGAATTAATATTATTATTGTTATTATTATTATTAGAAGAAGTCCAAGTTGGTACATTATCCGTAATTACCGCATCAATTCTCATTAATTGTGATTGCACATATGTAAATTGTTCATCATTATTTGGCTCCCCCCACGTCCACACTAATTGTTTATTTTTGTGGGCAAAATCTGCAATAGCTTTACCTCGTGTGTAATCAAAGGCAGCCCACATCGCTTCTCTCTGTTGAAGAGCTATATCTTCATTACTAATAATAATATTTTCATTATTATCACTATTAATATTATTATTATTATTATTTTCCTGTTTCACCCCACTTTTTTCACAATTTGTTGGTAATTGTAAAGATAACGGCTGCCGTGGAAGTTTCGTAATACTTCGCGTGCTTGGAAAATGACTTTGCTCTTTTGTACAAAGTGAAGCTGCGTAAATAGAAACTCCTGAAAGATGCATAAAAATAGAAAATTGTAAAGCTCCTTCTACTAATCCAAAACATCTATAATCTTTAAAGTCATCCGACATCGCCGTATCACAGAGAAAGACGACATCAAATCGACTTTGTTTCATTTTTAATGCAAGACACACATCGGGTTCAAAACTACTAAAAATAACATCGCGTGGTCGCTCTATTCGATTTCCTGTGATTTCATCAAATATAACTTGACGTTGATTAGCATAAGCAAATACCACACGTAAAATATCATCGACAAATGCATTCACTTCAAAGGCATCTATTTGAAGATATAAGTTGGAATCTCCAATAGGTTGAAAGGGAAATTTCACTTCAAGATCAAATCGTAAAGTTGGTGGGGTGCCTTCAAACACGTCTTCAAGTGTACAAATACGATTGGTAACATCTTCTTGTTGCTCTAATATACGTTGATGAAATCGGAAAGGTTTTTTATTATTTAAACCATTTCCACCCAATTTATTATTAGTATGAATATGAATATGAGTTTTATTATTATTATTATTATTATTATTATTATTATCACATTCATGAGGTAGGCAACCACTAAATTCATTCTCACCTTCTTTTAATTCAATTTTAAGTTCCCGTAAAAATTGCTCCCGCATTCGATTTCGATACACACGAAGTAATTGATTCCAATGTCGAAGTAATAAATTTCGTAACGTATTCCCAGCTTTTCCATATGTAAATGTTTCTGTGGTTACAACATCTAATTGTCTTTTTGTTAATTGATGCATTGCTATAGGAACTGAGGCAAATCCAGGCATTGTATTCATATAATATTGATAAAGAGTTAAAGGCATTTTTCCAACAGAGGCGGCGGCCGCAGCAGAAGCAGCAGCAGCACCAGGAATAGAAGAAGCTAAAAATGATGAAGAGTTTTGTGGAGTTAATGCTAATGTTAATCCATTATTATTAATATTATTATCATTATTAATATTACTAATATTATTTAAAAATGTAGGACTAATAGCAAAATCATTTGAAGTATTAATAGATTGTTGACGTTCAACTCTACCATTGCGAGTACCAGCCCCACGTTTTTCTCTTGCCTGAAGTTGAATTAATGGATCATGAAATACAACTGGAACTCGATCACGAGTTAACATTACATCAAACTCCACCATATCACACCCACGACGATGTGCTGCATTAAGTGATTCTAAACTATTTTCTGCAAGTTTAATTGTAAGTCGATTTGATTTTGTTAATAAATGACTTGTTGTGGTGGTGTTAGAAGTTGTGGAGGCATTTGAAACAGTTGGAGCTTCCTCTAATGCATCATCATTCATTGTTCGAGTATATGTTTTACCTAATCCTCGATGTCCTACAGGCTTTTTAGTTGTTAATCGCCCATGTGAAGCTAGCGAGCGAACCACTTCAAGATTATTTCGGTGAACATTATGAAAAGGAAATATAAATAAATATTGTAAATATATTGTTTGCCAGTATATTGTAGGTGGAAATAGTGAACCAGCGGAGTCATCCATAAAGCAAACTGGAATCACAAGAGTTCCACTTGTGTGTTGTTTAAAAAGTGGTGGAAGTAAAACAGCAACACCTTTAATCCATCGAACACCAGTAACAGTTGTACTATGAATACTACTATTATTACTACAATTACTCATATTACTTATATTACTCATATCTGAAAACTCTGGTGAAAGGGATGAAGTTTCATCTAAATTTCGAGGTAAATTTTGCTCATTCGTTTGTATACTCTCCTCACTGGGACTTGCATAAATAGGAATTGGCATTTTAACCTCAACTTGAATGCCTCTTCCCTCGAGTGGGGCAACATTAACAGTGGAATGCCACACACGCATTGTTAATTGTAATTCTCCTTTACTAAATGGACGAATTGGGTCTACAGCATGTAACGGCTCCACACACCAACCTCTACGTAATATCGCAGTATTTACAGGATCTTCACAACTTCTAGCTGTACTTACACTGGAAGGTGATTTATTTTGATGATGATATTGATGATGATGATGATGATGATGATGATGATTTAATTGTAATTGTAATTTAAATTGTTCTTGTTGTTTTTGTTTATGATGTCGCTTTGATGTAACTTCTGTATAGGTAGGACTATTATTTATATTATTGTATGTTACATCTTTTAAATTTCCTGTAACTCCTGTAGTTGAAGTTACTGTAGCTGTTAATGTAGATGTTTCATCTTTTTTAGTATTTTTTAAATCTTTCTGTCGTTTATGACGTTTTGTAGATTGTTTTACAACATTCATTTGCTTTTTCATTGGATCTGGAGTTGGTAAATGTCCTTCACACCAACAACACCCATCTGAGCGTATTGGGTAAACATCTTCTACTTCAATAAGAGTTGTAGGTAAAATTCCAATATCATTATTATTTATTATTGTATTATCTTTTTGATTTTTTTCCATTTCTCGTTGAAGAAAAAGCATAGCATCACGGCTTTGCTGGGGGAGACTCTCTAACCAGGTCCGCCGCTCATACCTTTCCCGTGGATCATTTCCATATATTGTTAATGAAAGAAGTGGGCCTGCCTTGGGAATATTATTATTATTACTATTATTATTTTTTGCTTCTTCTTTCCATAATTGTGAAAGAAATGGAAACTGTTTTGAAGCCCTGGCAAAATGCATGGTACGCTGACCTACATCAATATAAGCTCTCCAAACAGGATTACTATTGTTACCATTATTATTATTATAATTATTATTGTTAATATTATTATTATTATTATTATTATTATTATTATTATTATTATTATATACAGGAATTAGTGGAACTGTATCAGGCTCCCAGCGGGCATTTTCAACTGCAACAATTGCAGCTCCTGGAGTTATACCTCCCCCAACAGCTCGCAGTAAAGGTTCATCCACAATTACAATTCTAAAACGTAATATTGAAGATTCCGTTATAAGTGAAGTTGGGACTTGCACTGCGGCCGTAAATGTAAGTTTATTATTATTATTATTATTATTACTATCAGCTCCATTATTATTATTAGAATTACTTTCTTCATGTAATTGCGGCAAGGGTGATTTCTCTTCAAGTAATAAAGGTATTGTATGTCCCCAGGCTCCAATTTCATCCGCATCACTCACAAGTGCTAATCTTAACTGATCATAAGTTGGAGGAATATATCTTTGTGATTGTGTTTGTTGATAATTTTGTTGAGAATTTTCTGTTGTTGGAGAGAGAGAATTATACGGCTCTGCAATATGTTTAGGGGCGAAAGTACTAAAACGTGTAAACTCCGCTCGTAATATTTCAGCAGGAATCCCAGTAAGTTCAACTATAATTCGTGAATAAGAAGAATTAAGAGATGAAACAGAAGAAATAGACTCGGCGGCAATTCCGGAAATAAATTGAGCTTCAACAGGAAGTGACATTTTTTTTTTTTTTACTTTTTTTCCTTTTACTTTTCCTTTAAATAAATATATAATATAATATATATAATATTATATAATATAATGCGAGTAAAATAGAAAAAATAAAGCTTAATAATATTTATAATAGTAGTAGTATAAGTGTCTACCCTTGTTTCTTTTTCTCTTCTGTTGATTGTTTATTCGTTTTTTACTATTGCTATTATTGATTTTGAAATATTCGCCCAATCACTGAAAAAAAGAGTACAAAAAGTAAAAAAAAAAAAATTACTATTGTTCTTTTTTTCTTGATGCTTGTATTTTTTATTAGTCAAAGCTCCCACTATATATATATATATATATATATATATATATATAACTCTGTTTTTTTTTTTTGCTCTTTGTTTCAGTTTCTTTATATTGTTTCCTTTTTTTTCTTGTTTTTGTTTTAATGCACCAATCGCCTTAATCACTATTAAGAAAAGAAGTGAATCAAGCGACTCTGTTAATTCATATTTAAGAAAAAAAGAAAAACAAAAAGAGATTAATAATAAAAAAAAGGATATAATATAGCTTTCTTTCCTTTTTAAAAAGGGAGAAATTAGTGGATTTCTGTACATCCTATTTATTTATGTAGGGGTTTAAGAAAAAAATACATGCATAGATAGATAGAAAATAGTTTAAATTTTTATAAATATAAAGATTATATGGCAAATAAAAAATATATATATAATCATTGAAAAAATAAAACCAATAAATAAATAGGTAACTGAAATAAAATAAAAACAAAGTAGAAACTCAAAAAAAGTAAGCAAAACATATTTAAGAAAGAAATAAGAAATAAAATAATGTGCTCTTTATTTTGAAGGATTCATTTCATCCCTCCCCCCCACCTTTTCAAATAAAAAAAAGAAGAATATTTCATTATTACTTAAACTTGTTTATATAAATAAATAAATAAATATATATATATATTTTTCTTCAAACGTATACTTCTAACATTTCACTAATAGAAGTTCTACAAATAGGACACAACATTCCATCCCTAAGTCGATCTTTATATCTTTGACTACAATCTTTACATAATACTAAATGTCGACAAGGTAATAATAAAAAATTTTTCTCTGCTTCTAGACAAATAACACACTTTGTAGAAATCCCTCTATTATTATTATTATTATTATTATTATTATTATTACTATTAGAGGACAATCGACCTACGAGGAGCCAATCTGTATCATCTTCACATTCTGTAACATTATTTGATGATTGTCCTCGTAATATTTCATTTGAAGAATTACTCGTAGCACGAGTATTACTATTCGTATTTCCATATAAAGATGTATTTGTGGTCGAAGTTATTTTATAATTTCCTACATTATTATTATTATTATTATTTGAGGGAAATTTTTTACAATGTTCTATTAATAATAAAGTTGCGGATTTTTGTAATTCCCTTAATATCGGTAAAAGAGAGCCATGCTGCCGCCAATTTTCAAGTGAAGGAATTGCACTTCGATGAACTTCTCCACTTGAACTATCAATAATAATATTTGATAAAAAATTATAATTTTTTCTAGTTTCTGATGTTTTAGTAGTGGCATTTATAAGATATATTCGTGGGGGTTCTTCAAAGTTATCATTTATTGAAAATTGTAAACGAAGGGGTAATTTCAATATTACATCTGTTGCTACCACAGTATTATTATTATTATTATTATTATTATTATTCCCACTTTCTAATAAAATTTTAAAATAATCTGCAAATATTGGTAAAAACCCCGTCACAGTTCTCTTTTTATTATCATATATAAATGCCTCATCACAAAATATTGAAAGTTCTCTTAATATTCGCAACCGTAACTCACATTCACTTGTTTGTAATGTAAATAATGTAAAAATTGGAGTATTCTCTTGAACACTTTTCTTTTCATCTGCTCCAGGCGTTAATGGTGGGAGTATTTCAAAGTTTGATATGATAGCATTTTGTACAAATTCTAATAAACTTTTATAATATATATCCACTTCACTAGGAATAATAACACCGGTGCAGGGGTCAATATATGTGGCACGTCGATTAATAAAAAGATTTCCAAGCTTTTTTCGATCAATAAGAGCACGGTAGCGAAATATATTATTATTATTATTACTTTGTTGTTGTTGTTGTTGCGTTTGAATTATATTATCTATTGGTTTATCAAGAATAAGAATTACTGGAGTATAGTAAACATTTCCTCTAAAGTCATATGGTAATAATCCTTTAACTTGATATCCATAAGAAGTTTCTGTAAAAGTAAATCCATTTCCATACATTCGACGAAATGCAAAAAGATCTAATGGAAGTGTACTTTGTCCTGTAATACTACGTTCATTTCTTGGTAAAACACTATTCGTATTATTATTATTATTATTATTATTATTACTACTACTATTTATATAATTATTATTTCCTGGATTTTTACTATTTCTACGTAAATCATTTTCATTTGTCATAGTACGACGAGTACTCATACCTGCTGAATTTGAAACTGAAGTAGAACTTATTGGTGTGGATAATGAAGTTTGTGTATTCTGTCGCCTCCCTATATTATTATTAGTATTATTATTACTAGTATTATCTTCATCATCATCACTATCAATTTTAACTTCCCGAATTACTTCTCGTAGCATTGCTACTGGTGGTGGTGTTCGCGTCGGTAATTGCCAACTTTTACTATTTCCCTCTTGTTTATTATTATTATTATTATTATTATTATTATTATCAATTAATATTTGTTTATTATTATTATTATCTATTTGTTGTTGCTCATACGCTCGCAGCATCACCAAACATTCCTCTTTCCCTCTCCTATTCCCCCCAGGTTTCCTTGCTATATCTATTGGAGTTTCTAAAAATATATTTGTTTTAATTTCCAACCCAAGTGAAAGTAAAAAACTTAACATATCCACATCGCCTTCACTTGCCGCCGCATGCAAACACGTATTATGAATTCCCCCACAAGGAATATTAGGATCCGCATGGAATTCATAAATTAACATTTGTGCAATTAATAATTGTTTACTTTTAACAGAAGTATATAATAAAGTGTATTGTGTGCCTGGGCTGGGAATATTAATTCTTTCAGGGTGTTGTTGAAGCCAGGCTCGTAGGGCGTGAGTATTACCAGTGGCGGCATACTGAAACTCCATTATTATTATTATTATTATTATTATTAATATTATATTTATATTAATTAATTAATAATAATAAGTAGTTAAATATAGAGGGTTTTTAAGAGTACACTTATATATATTTTTTTTTAAATAAGAATTCAAAAATCCAATTGCCTATTTTTTCTGATTAAATAGATTTCCTTTACTTCTACAGTACAATTCCTTTAAATACATAATTCAAGGGATAGAGAGAGAAAGAGAGAGAGAGAAAAGAGATAAATTGTACTAATAAAATAATTTTAGTAAATTATCAGTTCCTCCAATATATATATAAAGTTTTCAGCAAAAAAAAAAAAAAAATAAAATTAAAATATATTAGAAATAAAAAATGTATATACAACTAATATGAATATATATATATATATATATATATAATAAACCGAAAATAAATTCTGGTGTATATAAAAAGAGTACAAACCCAAAGAGTAAAGAGCAATATCAATAACAGAAAAAAAAAAAAAAAAACAACAACAACTCTTTTATATACCCCAAATTCTTTTACATATTATTAATTCATTTTCTTTTATTTTTCTTTTGGATTTTCAAATAATTTTAACATTAGACAGTGAAGAGATGCAAAAAAAAAAAAATGTAAAAATGAATTAAAAAGGAATTTGAAGAAATAAATCCCGAATTGATGCTAATACTGATATTGTTATGGCTCTTGATATTACTGCTATAGAGTCATGAAAAAAGCAAACGCAAAAAAAAAAAAAAAGAATAAAATTTCATACTTTTTATTTTTTAATTTTGAAATAACTCTCACATTAAAAAAAAAAATAATAATCATACTTATATATATATATAAGTATATGGATAGAAAATGCTAAAAAGTAATAAATTTAATTTCTAAATTTACCACAATGATCCCATCCAACCTTTACTTCTACCATCACCCCACAGCAGTGATGCAGCAGATGATGATGATGAAATATTATTATTATTATTATTATTATTATTATTATTACTAGTTTGTTTTTCTGTTTGCATAATAGATTGAAAAAGTTTACCACTTCCACTTCCTATATTATTATTATTATTATTATTAATAGAAGTTGTAAAGGATGATGGGGCACTTGTTGTTAATGGCAATAATGAAAAACGTTCCCGCTCAATTGGTGTTTCAATAGCTCCATTAAATTTCCATTCATTCTCTCCCTTATTATTATTATTATTATTATTAGTTCTATCATTATTATTTCCTGTTGTACTCCATACTTCACTTGTTTTATTTTTACACCAGGCCCCAAATGAGAGGGCGGTGGCTCGCAGAAGTTCTTCATTTGCTCGAATAAGAAAAGGAGAGGCGAGAGACCAAACAATTTTATCAATTTTACTTTCAATTGTTTTTAAAGCTGTAGAAATAGAAGAAGAAATATGAGGGGCCCCACTATTATTAATATTATTATTATTATTATTATTATTATTAACATTAGGTAAGGCAAATACTCCAGAAATATATAATAAATCAAAATATAATTGAAGTAATACCTCATCCTTATCATCATTATTATTATTATTATTAGTAGTAGATGTTGCAATGATAGAAGGTAAAACAGCATTTAACACAGCCGCAGAAGTCCCATCTAATAATTCACGAATTAATATTGGAAGTACAGTCCCCCGTAGTCTTTCTCCTATATTTACAATATAAAGAATATGTTGTAATAAAAAGAGAAGATCAGCTACATGTGGGGTGAGGTGTACTGGGTAGGAAATCATTTCTTCTTCTTTATTTTTTTCATTTTCATCTTTATTATTATTATTATTTATATTTTTATTTGGTTTACTACGACGCCAGCATACAGCATACTCTAGTGTAAATCTCCTCGAAGTCCATGTTGTTATTAAATTATTTTCCCCAGTTAATAATAATATATTATTATTATTATTATTATTATTATTAATATTATTATTAGTTGGAATTGCAATTGCAGATAATGCCTCACGATATACAGTACAAAGAGCTCCCTCCCACTCTCGACGTAATAATTGCACCCACGGTGTATGACACATAATAATAGTTTCATTTAATTCTTTTTTTAAAATATATTCTGTTATATGTTTAGCTGAAATTGGGGCTGATTCCATAATTATTAATATAACTTCGACTAATAATGAAAGTCGATCAAACATCATCATCATTGCAGCTCGTCTTTCAAAGGAATCCCCATGTTTATGTAAATATTGTTGATAATCTTCTTTTTCTTTTCTCATAACTTCTTGAATAGTTTTTAACGTTTTTAAAATCCATGATTTAATAAGTTCTTGTACTTTTACATGAGTTTTACTCCAAATTTGTTCAGAATTAAAAATCTTTTGTAACATAATTCGCAAAAGATTACGCTCTGCTGCTGCGGCTCTATCATTATCTGCTGAATTTAATTTATTTACATGTAAAGGATTTAATATATTTGAAACATTTGATTTTGTTTTTTCTTTTTCTAATTCTTCTTGTGTTTCTATTTCTGAATTTTGTGAAAATATATTATTATTATCATCTTCAGCAAATAATAATATATCTTCTTCAGCTTCTTCTACTATCCAATCTATTCTATTATTAGTATTTGAAACATTATTTAATAATAAATCATAAGGAAATAATACTTCAGCGGGAGATATTTGTGATGAATTATTATTGTTTTTATTAATATTATTATTAAATTTTGCATCAATAGAAGAATTTAAATGTGGCCATACACATTGTGCTACAGCTCGTGCTAAAGCTGAATCTATTAAAGAATTATCTTTAAAATTTCCACGAGTTTTTTTTTGTAAATTTTTATTTGTTTTAAATGTTGAATTTGTAGTTTTTAACATTATAAAAGAATCTTTTTCACTATTATTATTATTATTATTATTATTATTATCACCGCGTTGTAAGGCTGCAATGCGTTGACTTACAGAGAGAGAATGACATAAAAGTCGTTGAGATATTTCTGGTAACATTTCTGTTTTTTTTGCTGTTAAATTATCAATAATTTTCTTTTCTTTTTGTAATTGTAATTGTTTTTCTTTTTGATCATTATCTTCTTGTTCTCTTTGAAGAAGTTGATTTTCACTAGAAATTCTACGCAAAATAGAATTACAAACATTATCAATTCTTTTTAAAGCAGAACTAATAGCTTTCATTAAGGCTCGCTCTGTTGTATTTAAAATCATTTCATTCCATTTTACCTCATCAAATATATTATTATTATTATTATTATTATTATTATTATTATTATTATTATTTTGTAATATTCGAGTTACTTCATATGTGGCGAGGTATTCATATAATGCAATAGATTTAGGATCTCTTAAAAGCCCTGCATCTGCAACAGTTTCTAATACTTGTGCTACAATATTTTGTAAATATAATAATCGTTCTTTTATATTTTCATACTTTACTGGTGATTCCCTTTTATTATTATTATTATTATTATTAGATTTATTTATACAAAGATGTTGTGGGTCAAGTAATTGCATTCCACACACCTGACGCATAACTTCTCGTAAATATAAACTTCGCCCTCGTCGTATTGGAGTATTTATATTTAATATAAAATCAGAATCTTTTATAAATGATGAAGAAGAAAGTGAGGCCCCGAGTATTGATTTTCTTTCTTCTTCACTATTATTATTATTATTATTTGTTTTAAGAGAATTTGATAGGGAATCACGGGTGAAATTCACACTTTTTCGTAATGGTGTTTTATCATTTATATCTGTTGTTATTGGTGTTGATTTCTCTCCTGCTTGTTGTTGTTGTTGTGAATTATTATTATTATTATTATTATTATTATTATTATTATTATTATTTGTTGATAATCTACCACGAAGTGTAAGAAGTCCTTGTAAAGCGCGGCGTTTTCTCTGATAATTTACATAATCATCTTCTAATTCATTATATTCTTCTTCTTCAATAATATTATTATTAAAAGAAGAAATATTTTCAGTTTTATTTTCATCTAATTGTATTTCTTCATTATTATTATTATTATTATTATTATTATTCTCAACTAATTGTGGAATAACTGAAGTTACATAGGCTATTAAGTGAAAAAATAAATATTGAACTCGTTGTATAATATGTAATGCAATAGCTGTATCATTTCTTCTATTATAAATTCTAATTTTCCTATTATTATTAATATTATTATTATTATGTTTTCCAGTATTTACTTCTGTTGATATAAAAGAAACTCCTAAATTATTTTGTACTCGTGTATTATCATTTAAAAGAGAAATAGGTAAAGGCATTACAACTCGAATCCAATCCATTTTATTTATATTTTTTTCTAAAGAAATATGAGAAGCATTTTGAATAAATTGAAGATCTCTGTTAATTATATCTGAAATTAAATTGATAAGTTCTAACAAAGCAGAGTTTGTACCTTGTGTATAAATAATACCTAAAGCTGTATGAACTTCAGACATATGTGTTAATGGAGTTAATATATCTTCTTTATTCTCGATAACAAAATTATTATTAGAATTATTATTATTATTATTAATATTATTAGCTTCATTTACAGCACGTAATGCAGCCTCATCCGCATCCTTTCGAAGTAATTCACTCATAGCATGACGAAGTCGATCTTTATATGAATTTACTAATAATATTCCTTCTTTTTGATTTTGTATAGGAGAAGATAATGAAAATGTTTTATTATTATTATTATTATTATTATTATTATTATATATTTGTAATGAATCAGAAAGTTGATTTAATACTATAGCTGCTCTCTTAACTTGCTGTGCCCCAATTAATCCTTCAAGTGCCACACATAATTGTCTTTCTCGTAATAATTCACATGATGATAAATTAAATATATTTTCTTCTTCTTCTTTATTATTATTATTATTATTATTATTATTATTTTCATTCACTTCCTTTCGTCGTGGAGATGAGGCAAGTGAGGAATATGATATTTCTTGCTTCTTCTGCTCACTATTATTACTATTATTATTATTATTATTATTATTATTATTATTTTGCTCCAATTGTAATTTCTTCTGAAGTAACAGTAATCGTCGACAGGTTTGCTCCATACCTACAACTCTATCACACGCTGATATTAATTCCTTATAACTTTGTCCTACAATTTGTTTTAATCTTTCATCACTTTCAGTAATTCCTCTTGTAATTGTATTGAAATAATCATGGGCCTGTTCTACACTATTGTGAAGGAATATTCTTCGAACTTCTTGTATTGCTTCCTCAGAGGACATGATTTAATTTAATTTAATTTAATTTAATTAAGTAATAAGTAATAAATAATAAATAATAATAATAATAATATGTTTGTTATATTTTGTTTTTAATCTTTTCTATATATATCGCTTTGTTTGTTTGTTTGTTTTCTTCTTTTGGTTTTTTTTTTTTTTTTTTTTGTGTGTGTGTGTGCTATTTTCTTTTTTATGTTCGTTTATTTGTTTATTATTATTATTATTGTTTATTTATTTTTTTTTTTTTTGCTAATACAGATGCACTTTTACTTTAAATAGATAATAATTAAAAATAAAGAAAAAGAAGAATAATAATAATTTGAAGGGAAAAAGTAAATCAATCTCTACAATTACGAAAAAAAAAAAAAAAAAAAAACCATTAATAATAATTAATGATAATAAAATCAAATATTCCATCGTAATTAAAAAAAAAAAATAATAATAATAATAATAATAATAATAATATCAATAATACAATAAATTAAGTATTTATTTGAATAAGAAGGAAATATAATAAAAATCAATTTTTAATCTTTTTTGTTTGTTTGTTTGGTCGTTTTTGCTATTTTATTATAAATAAAAAAATTAAATTAAAAAAATTAAAAAAATAAATAAATAATAACAAATAATAATAATAATAATAATATATATATATATATATATATAATGTCACTATACATCTCTAACGTTTATTCTTGATCCTTACACCACATCATTCCATCATTAAATTTATTTAAATTTCGTTCATGAAACTCATTATTATTATTATTATTATTATTATTATTAATATTATTATTATTATTTTCTATTTCTTCTGTTAAATATGTTTCTAATTCTTCTGATATTCCAGTGAATTTAAATAATTCTGTACGTGTTCTTTGTGAGCCAAGAGAGTAAGCTTCTACATCTCGTAATGCTGCTAATAATTCTTTATTATTATTAATATTATTAGTATCATTTCTATTAATATTATTAATATTAGTATTATTTTGTGTTGAGCCAAAGAGAATATGACGTAATCGCATTAAACCTCTTCTTCGTAGTTGCTTTACTGATTCTGGTAATTTATTATTATTTATTTCTTTATTATTATTATTATTAATATTATTATTATTATTATTATTATTACTAATTAATACTATAGGCTCTGTTGGAGCAAAGAAATCCCACCCATGCGTCCACAATCGCGCGCTCAGTAATAACGCCTCTTCATCTTTTGTTAATAAACCAATATTAGGATCTAATTTTATATTATTATTATTAATATTATTATTATTAATATTATTATTAGTTTGTGAGAAATCAAAAAATGCCTCAGCTCGAGTAAAGAGAAAATCAGTAGTAGCCCAAGGTTGTTGAAGGAAAGGCAAATAATTTTTAATAATATTTTTATTATTTTTAATTGGAAAAGGAGAGGATTTTGGACAAATGAATTTATTATTATTATTATTATTATTATTATTAATATCAAAAATATCTTCTTCTTCTTTACAATAGTGTAAAGGAGAAGGTTGCATATATTTTGAATCCTGCATCGCATGACTTTGTCGATTTACTAAAATAGAATGAAATTTTAATAATTCTTTATTATTATTATTAATATTATTATTATTAATAATATTATTTTCTAATTTTACTCCACAAAGAAAAGAAGTTGTATTTATTTTACTCATTTCATATAAAATGGCTTGATGAAGTTGAGTACGAAAATGTTGCATCCAATACATTTGAATATCTCGCCTTGTTATATTTCTATTATTATTATTATTATTATTATTATTATTGAATGCAGATGTTTTATTAATTTTATCATTATCATGAAATATAAATTCCACCACATCTGACTCTGTAATTCCAATATCATTTATATCATCTCTTTTATTATTATTAGTAATATTATTATTATTAGTATTAGTATTATTATTATTTTCATGAACATTTATATTTGAAAGTCTCACTGCATCCATATTAAGTGCCCATTGAATACTCTCCGCCCATTCCTCAATCCCATTCTTTTTATATTTCTTATTTTTATTATTATTATTAGAATTACTATTACTATTAATAATAATATTATTATTATTACTTTCCTGTTGCTTTTTCATTGCCAATATAATTCCCTCCACTCGCTTTTCTACTACTTTCTCCCATGCTATTCTTATAATTATATTATTATTATTATTATTATTATTATTATTTGAATCAATATTAATAGGAACTTGAGTTAAAATTGCTTTTCGTGAAGGTAATTGTAACCAAAGTACTCGAGTTAATATATCCCAATTAGGAATTAATATAACTCCAGCATTTATAAATAAAATATAAGTTTCTCCTCTATAAAGTGAAAGTGTTGCAAAACGTTGGGCGGCTATTGAAGAAAAGGGACGATTATGTTTATTATTGATGTTATTATTAATTTCATTATTATTATCATTATTATTATTAATATTATTTGAATTATATTTAAGACGTATTTGACGAATTCGAATATTATCTGTAGGGCAAAACACAAATCGCTCCGCACACTCAGGAGTTCTATACATTTGTGGTAAACATCGAAATCCTTTAATTGCTTCTCCAGTAGTACTAGTAGTTTTATTTCTATTATTATTATTATTATTATTATTATTAGATTTAGAAGTATCTATAATAACTTCCACAATTCCTGTAAATACAGCTAGTCCCCACTTCGCTTCCTCATATAAACTTTGTATTGTCTTTCCACACATTATATCTTTTTGTGTATTTATTTCTCGCTCACTTTCATATTTTATATTATAAATATTATTATTATTATTATTATTATTATTATTATTATTCTCCATAATAGGTATTTCATTATTATTATTATTATTATTATTAATAAGAGCAACAAATATACTTCCCTCTAACCCATACCCACGTCTAATAACATGCGTAGGACTCCAATAACTATCAGAATATATAATATTCTCAGCATAACCACTATCTAATTTCTTTTCTTGTATATTATTAATTCGAATAATATCTTTTTCATAGTAATTTGATATAAGAGCTTCAGGTGTTTGTAAAGAAACTATAGAATTATTATTATTATTTATAATTATTTGAGCTCTTTCATTCATATATTGTTGAAGAATTGAAAGAAATCGTGTTGCAAATGTTAAAACGCCTAATGATGCTTGTTTTTGTTTATTTAATTCCTCTTCTTGTGTATCTTTATTATTAATAATAATAATATTATTATTATTATTATTTGTAGGCGATGAAGTTTGTAAATCATCTACAGAAAGAGTTAATAAAGTAAATGAAATAATAATAATTGTAATTGTAATTATAAATAATAAAAGCCAAACACGAGACCGTCGCCGCCGTATTGGAATAAAGAAAGATAATACATTACATAATGACCATCGTCTTGTTTTTCCCATTACTAAGAATAAATAAATATTTATATATATAATTATAAATATAATTACTTTTTTTTTTTCGTTTATTTGACTATTTGACTTGTTATTTTCCTCTCCTTTTTTTGTTTAAAAGAGATTCCTTTTATATATAATTTTAAATTTTCATAATATATATACATGTATTTATATTTATATATATATATATATATATATATATATATATGAAAATTAAAAATTTAATAAATGAAAAAGTGAGAAAGGAAAGAAAGAAATACACACATTCTTGAGTGCATATAAAAAAAATAAAAAAATATATATATATATATATATATATATTAAATATCCTACAATTTAATGAAGATTACATAATTTCAAATAAGAAAAATGAAAAAAATAAGTAATAATAATAATAAACAAACATTAAAGAACAGATCCGCAAATAACAAAAACAGCAAACCACAAAAATATATCCCTCAAACACAATCATTCAAAATACAAAACAAAACAAAATATAATGTTTGAAAATTGAAATGAGAAAGAGCAATATATATATATATATTAAACTAGTTTATTAAATTCTTGCTGTTGTTTATTTTTTTCCATTTTTAATTCTCTCACCAATAAAACACAAAAATAAATAAATATATATATATATATATATTTAATCTAACGTCGTCCACCCTTCTTCTTTTTATTTCCCTGTTGGTGTTGTTGTTGTTTTGTCGAATTATTATTATTATTATTATTCGATCCACTAGTATTACTCTTTCCTCCTTGTTTATTATTATTATTATTATTATTATTATTATTATTTCCTCCTTTATTTCCTGTAGAAGGATTCTGCGCTACACTACCCTGTGCATTTACATTCACATTCCCACCACTCTCCGTATTTATATTTATATTTTTATTATTATTATTAGAATTAGAAGATAATGCTGAAGTACATCGTTGTACAAAATCATTTACAATATTTTCCACAATTTTTAATTCCCCCTGATGTTTTACTTGAGTTATAAGTGTTGTGCGGCCATCAGTGGATTTTAATATAAATGTTTTACGTCCACTTGTAGGCTTTACTCGTAACATAAGTCGTGATTTTTTAACTCCACTGAGTTGCACCATACGTTTTGTGGCCTCTGCGAATTCTTTTAATTCTAATTTTACCATAATTTATTTAATTAATTTTAATTAATTTATTTTTTTTAAAAATAATTTGATCTATCTTTTCTTTTTTTTTTTTTTTTCCGTTCTTTCTTTTTATAATGTAAAGGGGAAATTAAATAATAATAATAATAATAATAATATATATACGTTTATACAAATATATATATGTAGTAGTAAGAGTAAATATATAGACATTAGAAAAAAAAAGGCAGTAGATATATATATATATAGAAATAAATATAAATATATAATAATAATAGTAATAATAAATATAATAATAATAATTTTAACTGCCAATAACAAATTAGAAAGAAAAAAAAAAAGAAAAAATCAAATACAAAAAATACCTCCTCTAATCAAAAAATCAAATATATATATATATATATATATATAATGTAAATTGCGACTAAAAACCCCCTCCCCTCTCCACCCCATCAAAATAAAAATTCAAATTTACTATTACACAACAATTAAAATAAAATATATATATTAATATATATATTATTATATATATTATTATTATTATTTATTTATGAATCACCCACACCACCTCCCATCTACAGTGTAGTGAATCGGATCCACCCCCGCAAACGTGTACCAGTCCTCCACACTTCGCAAACTCCCAATTCCAAATCGATCCGCATCCACAACAACAACAGGCGTTGCACTCTCTTTTGGGATTCGCAACATATTAACTCCTCGAATGCGGGATTGTAAAAAGTATTGAATACGTTGCCGGGATTGTTTTTGAATAATCCCCCAGCGTTGGGCCTCACGCCAGACCTTGGGATTATTACGGCGGCCGTAGAAGTGAAAACAAATACTTTCAATAGGGGAGTAGATATCAAATCCATGCGTAAATAATCGAATAGAAAACATAATTTCCTCCCCATCAAATATATGCGGGAGGTGTGGGTCAAATGGAACTTCTCTTATCATTGTGGAATTAGAAAATAAAAATCCTCCCGCGGCCCAAGGTTGAAGTAATGGATTATTACTATTACTATTACTATTATTATTATTATTATTATTGTGTAATTCGGGGATAATGTATGGGAGAAGATATTTATAATTGGATTGAAATTTTTGTGGGTTGTGAATTAATATACCGGTTAAACGTAAATACCCGGCATCATCTAAAAACTTCGCTCGACATAAATACGCTGAAGTTGTTCGTTTATTATTATTATTATTATTTATTTTATTATACATTTCTTCTGAATAAGATTCTGGATAATGTGAAAGTACTAACTTAGGATGTTGCATTTGTAAATGCATAAATATAATTTTAGTATCCCATGCAAATATAAATCTATTATGTGAATCTAACACAAGTGTAAAATCTTCTCCGTGAAATAATAACATTGCCATATATCTTCCATATGTTGGCCCATATGCTGCGGAGGCACGAATATGTCGAATTCGAATATTATCTTGATGAAAACATAATGTTTTATTATTATAATTATTATTATTATTTTCTTTATTATTATTATTATTATTATTATTATTTTTTGGTAGACTAATACAATATTGTGGGATATTTATTATATTATCAATACATGAATTATCTTGAGCTCGATTTTGCTCTGCAATTCCAAAATATATTCTAAATATATTACTAGATCTTTCAATCATATTTTCTATTGTAGGCCAACACTCTCTATCTCTAAAACTTGCAATACTTACAAATAATGTTGCCGTTTGAGCTAATGATTTTATTTCTAATAATTTCTGAGAAGAAGCTTTATTATTATTATTATTATTATTATTATTAAACATATTAGATTCTGCTTCCAAAATATAATTTGAATATTCTTTTGGTAATTCATATGGAGTAAACTCCTCTACATCATCTCCTAAATAATCATGCGCTATTGTATGAAACCATATTTTACTATTTTCATATGTTTCATCAGAAAAAGAATATATTTTATGATATCGACGTAAAGGATAATAAAAACGTTTATTATATACAGAAGGAATTGTATTTTTAATATTTCTCCACCAATTTCGTGTATTTATTGAAATATCTTCTGTATTATAAAAGAATTGACGAAGTTGTAAATATAAAATATCATCAAAAGGTTCAAACGATTCTTTTTCATTATATATAATAGAACTTGCATTATTTAACAAAGGATTATTATTATTATTATAATTATTAAATTCTTCTTCTACAAAATTAGCAGCACGTTTTATTCCATTTTTAGGATCTTGCAATGAAATATTATTAAGAATTTGTTGAATAGCTTCAATTACTTCTGTAATATTTTTTTTATTAGAAGTTTCAATTGTAAAATTTGAAATTTTTGCATTTTTTAAATCTAATCCAATCACACCACTATCTACAGAACGTCTTTTAAATTTATTATTATTATTATTTCCTTCATTTAATAATAAAGTTTCATTATTCATTTTTGCTATTATCATTTCTTTATATTTTAACATATATGTATGAAATGCTTTCTTGTGATATACATCTCCTGACTTTGTTGCCGCATCGTATAGGCGCCAGAGATCTAAAATAGCATAATTATCAAATACTTTATTATTATTATTATTATTATTATTAAATATATTATTATTATTATCTGTTCCATAAACAAGTAAATAGGCCACCATGAAAGATAATGAAAGAGCAACAGATGTTAAAAGAATAACGGCAATCATGAGAAATTGAATAGCGGATTTATCAGAAAGTAAAATATCTTTAATTTTATCTTTAAATGTTCGATTAATATTTTTTCGTTTATTACTATTATTATTGAAAGCTATATTATTCACTCGGCGATGTCGGCCTTGACGCGAGGCGGAATTATCATCTGAATGCATGTTTTCCTATAAATAAATATAAATATAAATATATATAATAATCTCTTATTTAAATTTTTGATTTACAAAATACTTTCATTCCTAATATAAATGAAAAAATAAAATAAATAAATAGAAAAAGAGAAAGAGAAGTGTAAACTTTATATATATATATATATATATATTATATATAATGTATAAAGAAAACAATAAAACAGTAGAAGAAAGAAATAAACAAAGAAATATATATATATATATTTAGAACTATTTACTCTCCACTGTATTTCAAAAAGGTAATAAAAAATATATCCCATAAAGAATATCATATTAAAAAAAAAAAAAAAAACGCAATTCTCAAATTATATAAATAAACAAAAAAAAAAAAATTAATAAAATTAAACAAATAAATCATTATCATTAAATAATAATAATAATAATAATTATTATTATTATTATTATGAAAGCATCACACGATGCCTTAGTCCCTTTAATCGCATGCTAGACTCTAATGATTTCTTTAATATTTCATGTTCAATTCCTGTTAAACTTAACGCACGTAATACTCGCGCTGCATCATCCTCGTGCAATCTCTCTCCAATAACTCCTGCCCTCTCACCTAGTAATAAATAAAAGTTCGTTTGCTCCCATTTATTATTATTATTATTAGTATTATTAGTATTCATATTGTTATTATTATTGTTAGTATTATTATTATTATTATTGTTAGTATTATTATTATTATTAGTATTGTTAGTATTATTATTATTATTATTATTATTAGTATTGTTAGTATTCATATTATTATTATTATTATATGGCGTTGGATGTTTTAATAAATCCCCGTGATATTTTAAACTAGCATATGCTAACATTACACAACTTAATTGATGTCCTGTTAACTCTAATACTCCCGCCGCACACATTGGCGCTGCTGTTATTAATAATTGTAAGGCTTCCATTGTTTTAATTTCATAAAATACTAACGCACTACAAAGTATTGCTAATTCTTTTACATTAAATATATTATTATTATTATTATTATTATTATGAGAGGAGTTCGATTGCGTAAATGTATTTAATACAGCAATGGTGTATTCTTTTCCAACACCAAAAGGAATACGTAAGGCATGACGTGGGGGTAATCTATTTCCTCTCATTCCTTGTTTAATATAATTATAATTATTATTATTATTATTATGTGATAATGAGTGAAGAGATATAGATTCACTTGTATTAGAAGAATGTAGACACCATGATATTACACGAACTGCTCTAGTAGGTCCAATTTCTTGTAAAAAAGAAATATTATTATTATTATTATTAATATTATTTTCTTGTGAAGATGAAGCTAATAACTGTCGAACACAATATTCTTCTATAGATATAATAATATTATTATTATTATTTCTATTTAATATTTCAATTGTTTCAGATGCTGGTAACGAAAGCATCGCACGTAATAACTTATAATAATGTATCCCACGCAATGAACTTTGCCTTTCTTGAGAATATTTTATTTTATTATTATTATTATTATTATTATTGATATTATTATTATTATTGAATAAAGCTCGAATAGCTTGTCGTATAACATATCCATGCGCTGTTGTATGTATTTCCCCTGCTAATAATACAATTTTCCCAATAAGTTCAATACAATTTATTATTTTATCAAATGATTGTAAAGAAAAGTGTTCTACAGTTAATCTATTGGTAGTATCACGTAATTGATGTAATCTTTCAAATCGAACAGCTTCTGTTAATCCAAGTTTTTCATTTTGTAATTCTTTATTATTATTATTATTATTATTATTATTATTATTAAATTTATTATTATTAGTATTATGAAATGGTCTCATTACATTTTGTAAAGCTAAATATATATCTTGCAGAATATTAAAAGCACGTTGAAACTCTATGTGTAATTGATCCTCATGTATACTATTAATATAATGAGAGCTTTTATGTTGTAAACGTTGAAGATCTATTTGCCCACGAAGTTTATTATTATTATTATTATTATTATTATTATTATTAATATTATTTCTATTTCTTTTATTATTATTATTTTGTTTTTCATTTATTTGAAGAGGTCGAACTTCAATTGTTTCAAGAGAGTGACGTGTTGTGATTTGTTTACTATTATTATTATCATTTTCTTGTGTTTCAAATAAAGAAGAATAATTATTGTTATTATTATTATTATTATTATTATTTATAAATAATTCATTATTATTATTATTATTATTATCATTTCCTCCAGTAAAAGCAGAACTTTGTTGACGAATATAATGATGAAATGCAAGTCGACGTTGTTTTACTAAAATATCACTATTTTCATTAGAAGTATAATATAATTTTTCTTTTTTCTTCTCTCTTAATTTATTATTAATATTATTTCTATTATTATTATTATTAGAAGAAGAATAATGATAATGACGTAGATGTATACAAAGAGAACTTGAAGTACATATTCCTATAGAAGATATATGAAGAATACAATTATTATTTTTATTATTATTAATATTATAATAATAATTATTATTATATTTATCACTACAAGAAGAAATAAAAGCACGTCGTCGGACGAACCATGAGACTAGAGACATATATTTATTTATATTGCACAGTCTAAATAATAATTATTATTTAAAAAAGAAAAAAAAAAAAAAGAAAAAAGATTAAAGTTATATATAAGTTTATGTGATAATCATATTTAATAAGAATAATAATAATAATATATATATATATATATATATTTTTTTTTTTTTGAGGATATTAGAGGGTGAAATTATAATAAAAAATATAATTAAAAAACGTCTGCGTACTGTTTCAATTAAATATAAATAAATATAAATATAATAATAGAGAAGTAAATGAATTTCTTTTTTTTTCCCCTTCAGAATACTAAAATAATAATAAAAAAGGAAAAATAATAAATAAAATAATTAAATAATTAACTCGACGAAAAACAAAAAAAAAAAAACAACAGTAATACAGAGAAGTTAAAAAAAAAAAAAAAAAAATCAAAAATAAATGCACCTGATAAAAATAAAATTAAAAAAAAAGAGAAATGAATGAACTAAATTTTTATTTTAAAATAAAAATAATATTAATTTTATATTTCGCCTTTTTTTTTTTTTTAATTTTTTGTTCTTCTTCAATAAATATATAAATTCATTTATTTGTTCTCTCTCTATCTCTCATATATATATATATATATAGGATTTTATATTTATATTTAAAGAAAAATAGAGAAATAGATTAAAAACAAAAGAAAAAAAAAGAAAAAAAAAAAAAAATTAACGAGCAACAAAGAAAAATAAAGCAAAAACAAAAAAAAAACTTAAATTGATAATTACCAATATTACTCGAAATAAAGTTTTTTTTTTTTTTTTTTTTTTTTCCTTTGTTTTATATATATATATATATTTCATTACGCAATAATCTATGAGTAAATTAAATTCAGCTATACCTCTCAATAATTTCATTTTTTTTTTTTTTTTTTTTTTTTTGCATTATTATTTTTAACATTTTTAATATTTATCTTTTTTGTTTTGTTTTGTTTTTATTTTATTTAGTTTCCATTTAAATCTCTGCTTGACTTCCCATCCTTTAAAAGACATATTTCCAGTTTATTCATTTTATTCACCTTTTTTTTGTTGTTTTCTTTATTATTATTATTAATATTAATATATATATATATATATTTTACTTTCAGGCCCTTTATTTTATTTTTCTTTTATTTAATTATGATTTTTCATTTCCACCCTTAACTTCATTCATTCCTCATTCTCTTTCTTTATATATAATTATAATTAATTATAATATCCCTTTTTTTTTTTTTTCTTTTGTTGATTCATACATTTGATAGATTTCAAATATTTACCTATTATCATTATATAGAAAAATACCCCCTTCTTTAAAGTGAAATAAAAATAAAAATAGTAAAAGTGAATGAGTAATTCAATATATTTTAACTAAATTATTACAATCACCCCTAAAAAGAAAAAAGAAAAAACTCATAATATCTTTTTTCCCAAACCTTTATTTTCTTTTTTAATTCATTCATTTAATTTTTATTTCTAAATTATATTTTCTAATAATCTCCCTTTATCACAAATAATATATATATATATATATATATATATTAAGTAAAAATAAATAAATTTTCCAATCACTCACTCAGTTAAATTTTGGATATTGCTCCTATTGCACCGCCCCCGCCTTTTTTTTTTCTTTTCTTTTATTTATTATTATTTCTCAACATCTCCCTCATCACAAATCACAAATCACATATACAAATAATAATAATAATAATAATAAATAATTAAATATATTAATTTATCATTCCTTTAAATGTGGGTATTGCTCCTGTGCATCCTCTCCTAATACTTTTCTTACATTTGCAAAAAACGGGTGCCGCATCGCCTCAAGTGCTGAAATGCGCTCCTGGTGATCAATTCGTAACATTTTATCTAATAAATCCAATCCATCCTCATCACACCAACAATTATTATTATTATTATTATTATTATTATTATTATTATTATTAATATGATTATGTTTTGAAATAAAAGAAGTCCAAGGTCGACGCTCCCGTCCCACTAATATCCCTCGCTCTAATAAATGTCGTGGAAGATGAATGTTATATTTCCGCACATATTTTAATATATCTTCTGTTCCAAGCACACTTACAATTTGCAACAGTTGATCTTCATTATCCTCTCCATCAAAAAATGGAAAAACTTTAAATAATAATTCCGCTAAAATACACCCCACACTCCATATATCAAGAGAGTAATCATATAATCGAAGTCCTACTAACAACTCGGGTCCTTTAAAGTGTCGCGTGCCCACACACACATTATACGCCTGCCCGTGAATATAATATTCTGCTAATCCCCAATCTACAATTCTTAATTTTCTTCTAGCGTGTTCAATAATTATGTTTTGTGGTTTAATATCTCGATGAAATATCCCACGACTATGCGCAAAGTGTAGGCAGCGTAGCACTTCATATAAATAATATCGCATGTTAAAATTTGTTAATTTATTGGAGTTCATTAATGTTCGAAATGTATCGGCAGGTTCAATATTTTCAGTTACTAACACTGGAGTGTTTTCAAAAGGCACACAAACAACATCTAATAATCGAACCACATTCGGGCCACCACATAAATTTTGTAAAATTGTAATTTCTCTTCTTATCTTTTTAGGTCGCACGGGTTTTAATATTTTTAACACACATAACTCTCCATTATTTCTATTTCGACTTCTAAAAACTTCAGAGTATTTGCCGTGACCGATTTTTTGAATTAATTCATACGGCTCATCACTGCTGTATTCAATTGTTGCATTTTCATAATCCCAATAACTTGGGGGCATGTTATTATTAATAAACCAAAATGGATGTTGATACTCACGTTTAGTTAAAGATTTATTATTATTATTATTATTATTAATATTACTAGTATTCATAGTGGTACTATTATTCGCCGTAGTTTCTCTACTATTTCTATTACTTGTTGGAATATTAATAGAATCTGATTTACTATTAATAGAACGTTGTAATTGAGCTGATATAAGACTTTCTGCGGCATTGCGTGTGCTAACACTACTATCGTGTGTCATATTGTTTTCTTTGTTTGTTTGTTTTTGTTTTGAATATTATTATAAATTATATATATATATATATATTTTTTCTTCTTATTCTTTCTTTTTCACTATTATTATTATTATTTTTTTCTTATATATATATATATATATATATATATTGATATTTACCAAAGGGGGAGGAAACTGTAAAAAAACACTATTCCTCCTTCTACTTCTACTGAAATTGAACTTTAAACCAAAAAACAAACAAATAAAATAAAATAAAAAACAAAAAAAAAAAAAGAATAAAGTAATAGATATAATTATTGAGTTTAAATACACATTTAAAAAGATTACATAAAGAAATATATATATACATACATATTTAAAGAAAAGAAAAAAGAAAACAACAGAGAAAGTAATTTAAGCAAAAAAAAAAAGACTATAACTGCAGATGCCACGATATTCCCTAGAAAGATAATAGAAAAGAAAAAGTAAAACCAAAAAAAAAAGAAAAAAAAAAATATATATATATATATATACATTGCAGGTAGGAAATTTAATAATATATTTGTGCAGTTTTGCATACAAAAGCAAAAAAATTGAAGTGAACGATAAAATAATAATAAAAGATCATATACATTCATATATATATATTTTTTCATTTCACCTATTATTATTATTATTATTTATTTTTTTTTTTTGTTTCCCCCCCCCCCCCCCTAAAATTTCTTTAACTCATCAAATTCATCCCCATCATCACTTTCACTACTAACTTCATTATTATAATTATAATTAATACATTTATCATTATTATGAAAAGAAGATTCACCTCCTAATCCTCTCTGAGCCTCATATGGACTTGCTGCTAAATCTGAAAAAAGAATTGTTTTTGTAATTTCTGAAACATTTTCATCCCCATTAAACTCTGCCTTTTGTAATCGCTCAATTTGTTTTTCAATATCACGCAATAATACAGATTTCCTATTATTATTATTATTATTATTATTATTATTATTATTATTAATAATATTATTTGGAGATAATGAATTTCTTTGTAATTCTATATTTCCTGATATTAATTCTTGAGATATATTTGGAAGAGATAATGATAATGATGATTTTTGCCTTTGTTTTGATATTGAATTAGGGGATAAATATAATCGTTGTAAAGTATCACCTAAACTTTTATAAGCTGGAGAGTAATTTGAAATTTCTTCTTTTTCTTGATTTTGATTATTTTTATTTTGATTAATTTGTTTTTCTTCTAAATTTATTTCTCCTTGTTGTGTTCGACGTTCTAAATAAAAAGAAATTTGTTGTAACAGTGGAATTATATTTCCTGCATGAAGGGCGACTTCCTCTGGTTTTGGAAGTGAATTTGTATTATTATTATTATTATTATTATTATTATTATCTAATATTATTTCTTTTTCTTTTATTTCTTCTTCATTTAAATTAGATAATATATTTATTTCCTTTTCATTATTATTATTATTATTATATTCTTTCTCAGTTTCTAATACGCTATATCTTTCCTTCTCATCATTATTAAAATATATTAATAACGGCAACTTTACACTTTCGTCCCCATATATTTCAAACCATTGAATAAATTGTGAAATTGCATGTATTACCCCAGGCATTATATTAGAAATAATATCATTTAAAAATAAACGACGTGCTTTTAATATATTTGGAGTTATTGTAAATTTATTTTTCATATATTTTGCATGTTGAATAGCTCTACGTCGTGTATGTTGTAACGCTTCTAATGATAATTGAGTATATGGAATATAAAAATAAAATAAATCTTCTTCTTGAAGTTCATGAATAGACCATGAACGATTATTATTATTATTATTATTATTTCGATATAATTGTTTTTCTTTATCTTGATGTTGTTGTTGAGATAAAATATTATTTCCTTCTTGTAAAAGTTTATTAATTGTTCGCCGAGTTTCAACTTTATTTTGCCGCCGCACCATTCCCTTATCTTTTGTAGATTCATAAATTACAGTATGACGTAATGCAGCATTAGAAATATTATTATTATTATCATTATTATAATATAATGCAAGATCTTTAAAGAGACGAAGGGCTCGATGAAATTTTAAAAAGAGATTTGCTTCTTCTTTAGTAATTTCTTTTGTATTATTATTATTATTATTATTAATTTCATTATCATTATCAGACCAGGCAGCAGTTGCAGGTGAAGTAAGAGAAATATGTTCACGTTTATTTTTATATGGATTACGTGGAGCAGGTGAAAGAATAGTGTGATCTTTATTAATTTGAGAATTAATATTATTATTATTATTATTATTATTATTACTTTGTAAATGTTTTGAAACTCCATGAGCATTTTCACTAGCATTCATAAGATATGTATTATAATAACGAGATTTTTTCTGAGTTTGTGAGGGAATTGTTACATAATTTTGTCGATGCAATTCTTTTTCATTTCCTTTTAATAAAATTCCTTCTTTTATTGGAGTTGTTGAAGTTTGTGTGGTTCTTGCATTTAATGGAATATCACGAGTATTAATATTATTATTATTATTATTATTATTATTATTATTATTATTATTATTACTAACTTGACTTGTATCTAGTTCACGTAATGTAGAATAAAAATTCATAGGAGTTACATTATTATTATTATTATTATTATTATTATTATTATTATCTTCACAAGCAAATTTAAAAGTATAATGAATAGCATAACTAATTAAAATAAATGTAAGCCTTTGATGACGATGAGCATCTGTTGATCCAAGTGTAGTATATATGTCCATATTATTATTATTTTCTTCCTCATTATTAAAATAATTCTTTTCATTTTCATTCATTCTCTTATCATTATTATTATTATTATTATTTAAATGTGTACTAATATTATATTGTATTTCCCCACTATTCCATCTCTCCTCTTGTATTTTAAAAACTTCATGAATACAACTCCGTGCTGGGTGATCTGCTGTCTCCCACTTAACACTATTTAATTCATTTATATATTTCCCAGTCACATCTATTAACTTAAATGTCACAAATTCATTTCCAGTTCCAAAATAGGAAAGAGAAACTAAATTTAAATTTGATAAAAGTGCTCGACGTACTTGTTGAGCTTCAATATTATAATTTAAAAATTCAGAAGTGAGGAGTTGACGAGCTCGTGGGTCTTGAGCTAAACAAATTCCTATTAAAATTGATAATTCTACAGCTAACATTAATGAAGTCTCATCTAAACTATTATTATTATTATTATTATTTCCACTTTTATAACTAGAACTTCGCGATACTATCATATTATTATTATTATTATTATTATTATTATTATTATTATTATTATTATCACTTCGCCTTGTTTCATTATGTAAAGTTGCCAAACGAACACTTACTTCTAATAATCTTGCAGAAGATGGGAGGTGTTGAATTAAATAAAATGCACCATTTCTATAAAATGGGGCGTGTTGAATTAATACACGTAGGCAACGAGCAGCAAGGCAGGCTGTTGAAGTTGCTACAATTATATTATTATTATTATTATTATTATTATTTCTATTATTATAAGAAGATATATTCATTTCACTATGAGAACGTCGCCATTTTTGTTTTTGATGTTGTGATTCTTTTTGTTGTGAATCTTGTTGATAATAATAACGATCATGTTGAGCACGAAATATTGGTGCTCTATTATTATTATTATTATTATTATTATTACTTAATAAAGAGGCTGTATCTCCAATAATTGCTGCTAATGAACGATCTACAAATAATGCAAGAAGTGCCTCACATATACTTTGCTCTTCATTATTATTATCATTATTAATATTATTATTATTTATATTGTTATTATTATTATTATTATTATTATTATTAGCAAAAGCAACATCTAATGTAATAAGTGTTTCCATAAGACACATTGTAGCTCGCAACGCATCATAATGACTCTCACGTTCTATTAATGTCCCACACAAAATAGCAAGTTCTTTTTTAAATAATAAACTTTCCCACAGTGAAATTGAATTACGATTTAATATAACTTGTAAAGATTCTAATGATAATGCTCTAATATCTCCATTGTTTGAAGTTTCACTTAAACGACGAAGAATATTTAATACTTCTATTTCTGCAAGAGAAACATAATGTGTATTAGCAAGTTCCCGTAGACATGCCATGACATGTAATTGTAATGTTAAATATATTTCTGGATTATTATTATTATTATTATTTATTATTATTGTAGCATTATTATTAGAAACTATATGAAGAAGAATAGAAAGTTGTGAAGGAGTACTTAGTGAATTTCGTACATACGAATTCCCAGCCTGCACACTATTACTTCCATCTCTTAATAACATAATAAATAAAAGTTGAATTGCTTTTTCTCTTACTGAGTTAGGAAACTCATCATATAATAATTCTGTAATTATATTTACAGCCCCAAGTCGATCTAATAAATCTGTAGTTGTAGCAGAAAGTTCAAGTGTTTCTAATGAAATATATTTACCCCGTCGCGCCTCATTACTTTCATCAGAAGGAATACAACAAGAAAGAATAATAGTTTGTAATAATAATAAAATACTAGAGAAAAGATGAGAAAGTTCATCATCTTCTACCATCATATGTGGGGCATGTAAAATAGATAAAATTGTTGCTAATAATTCAGGTTGAACTTCAAAGAGAAGATAATGAAGTGCTAGTAATCTTTGTTGTTGTTGTTGACTTTCTTCTTTTTTATTTTCACTTTCATCTTTCATTATGAGTGTTATTTCTTGTTTTATATTATTATTATTATTATTATTAATATTTTTTAGATATTCAGCATGATGCTCTACGATTTCACGTAAAAGATCTATAAATCCAATACCATCTAATACCGTTATAAAAGGTGGTGTAACTTCATTCTCATTAATATTTGAATTTGTTTTATTATTATTATTATTATTATTATTATTATTATAATTTGATGTAGGAGAAAGTGTAATATTATGAGAGTGAGTTATAAAAGTTTCTCCATTCAGGCGAGAGGCGAGTTGTAAAAGAGCTTCACCACTCACTGAAACTGCCTCCACCTCATCCTGTGTTACAACAGATGATACTTTGCTCATAAATTTAAATAAATAAATAAATAAATAAATAAATATATTTATACTTGTACGTTATTTTATTTTATTATTTTTTTTTTTTCGCCCAATTTGTTTTCGTTTTTATTGGATTATTATTATTATTTATTTTTTATTATTATTTTTTTTTTTTCTTCCTCTTTTGCAAAAAGAAAAAAAAAGAGGAAAATAGAAAAATAACAACTATTTGTGGTATATCTAAAAAAAAAAAAATAATTGTTTATAAAGTATCCACTTGTCTTCCTAAGAGAATATATATGTAAAGAAAGAAAAGGAAAATAATAACTAATATTAGTGATAATAATATCAAACACCAAAAGAATAAGAACAACATCATATACATAATTTTAAAAAAGCAGAAAAAAAAAAAAATAATAAATAATAAAATTCAAACATTGCTGCTGCTACTCATAATGAAAAAAGAAATGAAACAAACAAAAAAAAAAAAATCATATAAATAAATATAAACATATATATATATTTATATATGAGTGTGATGTCTTCTTTCTTTTCTTTTTTTTTTTTTCTTCTTTTTGCAAGATCCAACAAAAAAAATTTCTTTTCTAATCCTTCTTCAAAGCCATCTAACTACTACTATTGCTATTATTTTTATTATTATTCTTATTATTGGTATTCTTGCTCTTATTCTCCCCACTCTCTTTACCCTTTTCATCTGTTTTACCATCTTTTTGTGTATTTTTCTTTGTTTCCCGTGCTGCCTCTCGTTTTGCTAAATTTTCCTCCACGAGTGCATCAAATTTTCCACTTGATTTATCAAAAAGTGCCGTCACAAGTCGATCATATTTTTCTAATGCTGTTAATGCATCTTGATAAAGTGTTGTACTCGTCCCCTCCCCACTTCCTCCTGCCCCTGCATTATTATTATTATTATTATTAAAATTATTTTTATTTTTATGATCTGTAGCAGTAGTATTATTAGAAGAAGATGAAATTCCTTCTTCTTGTTTGCGTTTTGCAGTTTTTGCATCCTGCTCATCAAACACCACCACACATTGATGTTGTTGATCGACAATTCCTGCAAGTTTTTTATCTAATATAAGTTGCGACACTTGCGACTCCACCGTCTCAACATCCAATTTTAATAATGTTGCAAGATATGAAACTTGAACTCGACTATATGGTTCTAATAATCGAAGTAAATGTCTTTCAAGTAGACTGTTATACATTTCAGATAATCGACGTTGCAAGACTTCATCCGCAAGAAACGCAGCCCCTTCATTTTGTTTCATAATATAATTAAATAAATGTGTATCTTGTGTTTTATAAGCTTCGGCGACCCCACGTAGAGCTTCCATATCAGGTCCTTTATATTCCAAAACACTTTTAGATCCCAATAAAGTTGCAAGTTCATCTGGAGCATCTGTTGCAATTTTAGCAAGAATCATATAATGTAATGCTTTACGTGCTTGTCGAGCTTGATCCCCTAATTGATGAAATCCTTCAAAGGCTTCATATAAATATGAAAAAGCTGTTTTAGCATCATGCTCTTCAGCGTGTAAAACGCCACTTTGTAAATCAATTTCAGCTTGTGCAAGTGGTGGGCAATAAATACTATTTGCATTTGTACGAGCTGCCACTAATGCTGCTCGAGATCGACCAATATTATGAATCGAATAATATATTTGACTTTCCAATAAATGAATATCCAATAATAACGCCCGATCATCTAATCGACGTACTTCTTTTAATAATGCTTGCAATGTTGCCAATGCTTCTTGTCTCTCATTGCGTGCGAATTGTACTTCTGCTAATCGGTGTTGTAATCGTTGTCGCAGAAATGTTCTTTTCTCTTGTCGTGCCCACGCAATCATATCATGACAAACTTCCATTTGTTTATCCAGTGATGCCCCACTGCTTAAAATAATATCAAATAATTTGCGTACCATTCGAGTTGTTTTAGCTTTCGGTAAAGATAAGAAAAAAGGACGAATGGTGGCGAGGAGTTGAATTAATGCATCGGTGAGTTTTTCTAAACCTAAAATTTCAGCGAGGCGATAAATCGCGCGTTCTTTTACTCTCAATCCCTCAACATCATCTGCAGTGACTTCTGTGTTTACAATTTTTTCCAAAACTTTACGAGCTTCAGTTCTTTTGCTGTCGGAGAGGAGGTCCTCTGCATTTTCCCATAGGGGTTCAAGTGGGCTACTGGGAGTAATAATAGTGTTGTCTGTGGGCATGCGTGATAAATATATAAATATAGTAATATAGGAATATATATATATATATATATATTTATATATATATTTATACTTTTGTTTTCTTGTTCTTCTTTTTTTTTTTTTGGTTGTTGTTCTTCTTTTTTTTTTTTTGGTTGTTGTTATTTTTTTTTTTTTTTTCTCTGATTTTTTTTTTTTAATAAACTGTAAAATATAAATAAAAAAGGGAGAAAAAAGGTGTGTGTGAGGGGGGGGGGGGGGGGGGGAAGGAAATTGTTTTTAAAAAAATGTATAAGGAGAAATATTAAATTGAAAAAAAGGAATAAATATTATATAAATAAAAGAAGAACCTTTTATATTTCCTTTTTTTATATATAAGCAGAAATTATGTTTTACAAAAAGAAAAAAACTACAGTACTCCATTCATTTAATCGCAGCGTTAGACGTCTATATCTCCAAATATATATATATATTATTTTCTTTTAATTATTATTATTATTTTCTTCAATATACCTCTTTATATTTTCTTTTTGATATATTTTTTTCCCCATCAATTCTTCATCTTCCTTATAATAATGTAATCAAAATTCCCATAAATTACATCAAAATTCTGAATTCTCAACATGGCATATAAAAAATCCAGTTCCCCCTTTAAATTGTTAATAATTTTATTTTATTTTTCTTTCTTTCTTTATTCTAATCGACGTCGCTTTCCATCATCCGCGTTTTCGTCTTCTATTATATTTAATGTTGTTTGAATATATGGAGCTTGCCTGGGTGGGTGTACTGGGGGTAATATAGGAATTTCCTCATCTCTGTCATAGCACATATCTGCGTCATACCCAGTGAGGTCTCCACAAGCTAAGAAGGGAACCACCACCGCCTCCATACTTGTGATATTCTTTAAATATTTATTATTATTATTATTATTATTATTTTCATCAGTGATATGTTCTTGTTGTTGATTCTCAATATATTCCTGTTGAACAGACAGAATAGATGGTGGTGGTGGTGCAGCAGGTGTAAAACAATGACTATTATTATTATTATTATTATTAATTGTTAAGGGATTATCAAAAGAAGGACGATACCCAATTGGAGGTTGATAATCTTGACACACCATAAAAGCCTCCATTGAGGCATTTCGTGAAGAGCGGGGTTTTGCAATTAAAACATTTTTAAAAAATATTTCAGATTTCGCCACAAGAAAAGGAGTATTAGGGCCTCGAAACATTTTTGTAACAAAACTCCCTCCAGGACGAAGTACAAATGTTGTAATGTTTAATGCGGCTAAGAGTAAATGATGTTGCAGGTATTCGTCTAATTCATGCATTCCAGTTACATCTGGGGCCCCATCACAGACTACAAGATCTGCTTTTTTCTCACTAACATTACTATTACTATTATTATTATTATTATCAATAATATTATTATTAAGTAAACGAATAATTTCCCGCGCCGTTGCCTCACTTGTAATATCTCCCTGTAATAATTGTACCCCATCAATAGGCATCATTTCTTGTAAATCAACTGCCACAATTCGGGGTGTTTCTATAGTAGAATCCCTATAAGAAGTAGAAATATTATTATTATTATTATTATTATTATTATTAATTTCTTCTCGAAGATGTGAGGCAAGAACTTGAGACCAGCTACCAGGTGCAGCACAGAGATCTACAACTCCAGTTGTTATTTTATCTCGTTGTAAAATATTAAATTCTTCATGTAATTGAAGGAGTTTATAGGCACTT
This sequence comes from Trypanosoma avium, assembly GCA_030849755.1. Taxonomy (NCBI): domain Eukaryota; phylum Euglenozoa; class Kinetoplastea; order Trypanosomatida; family Trypanosomatidae; genus Trypanosoma; species Trypanosoma avium. Next base: position 85,379 of record JASANY010000874.1, read on the forward strand.
CTGGCACGATAACCTTCTTCTTTAGCTTTACGGTAATACATATCCCGCTTATCTTTAGATGCTCGGCCCATTTTTACTTATTTTTTTATTTTTATTTCGTATTAATATAATAATAATAATAATAATCTTTTTATTTATTTCTTTAATTGATTGTCACTAATGAATAATTAATGAAATAATGAGCTAATAAAATAAAATAAATAAGAAAATAAATGTAATTTAATATTATACAAAATTATGATTTTATTAGATACAGTTTCAATATACTTATTTCATTAAAAAAAAAAAAGCATATATATATATAATAATAAAATTTCTTCATAATTTAATATTTCACATTCTTTTTTTTTTTTTCTGTTGTAATTTTTCTTTCTTGCTTTGGAGGAGTTTCAATAATGTTGAATTTGTCTATTAAATACCAATTAATTTTTTTTTTTTTTTTCGTCTTTTTCTTTTGAAATTTTTTGTTAAGCGTACTTATTCATAATTTTTTTTTTTTTTTTGTTATATATATATATATATATATGTAACACAGACATACACATACAAATAAAAACAACAAAATAATAGTAATAGCAATATTATTTCTATTCATTCATCCATTCATCTTTTTTTTTTTTTATTATTATTTCATTCTATTTTTACTTGTTATTATTATGTATTATTATTTATTATTATTATTTATTATTAAAGTTTTTTCTGATGATGCTTTGCCACCTCCTGCCGCACCCGTTCCTCATATTCCTTCTTATCCCTCATATAAACTTTATACGGCTCCTCCTGCGCTGGGTCTTTAATATTCGGATTATCCAATAACTCTTGAATTGCCAATAATATTTGTTTAATAGTAATACTCGGCCGCCAATCTTTTTCTTCATTTAATATTGATAAACATACAGTTCCACTGGGGTAAACATTTGGGTGAAATAGCACAGGCGTAAACATACACTTTGGTGGTTTTGTGGGGTAATCTTCAGTGAAATGTAAAAGTAATCGAAATTCACCTCCCTCGAAAGGAGTTCCCGGTTTCCCAGGGATTCCAGCCTCCCACTCCAGTAAATCCAACCCACCACTATTATTATTATTACTATTATTATTATTATTATTAGTAGTAGTAGTAGTTCCATTATGTGTTTTATCACTGTTACTATTACTAATATTATTATTGTTATTGTTGGTGGTGGTTTGTAATGTAGATGAAGGAGTTGAGTTATTATTATTATTGTTATTATTATTTGTATTTGTTTGAGATATTTCTCGAGGTTTTGCCCAGAAACCAAAGGGGCGATCTTTACGCCATGCTTTTCTCTCCTCACGTAATCGAGCTTGTGCCAAAGAAAGTCCTGACATTAACTTATTATTTATTATTTTTTTTTTTTTTTTAATGTATATTTGTAAGTTTGTTTAGGTTTGTGTGTTTGTCAATCTTTTCTGTTTTCTCTGTCTCTAACTCTCTCACTATTATAAAAAAATAGATGACACAATTTGTTGAGGTAAGAAAATAGTAAATATATAGATACTATATATAATACTAAGATTTTTATTCAAACCACAAAAAAAATAAAAAAAAACAAAAAAATAAAATATAATGATAATTATAATTAAAAAAATAAGGTAGTAATAAAAGTCCATATTTTCAATCATGACTTTCTTCTACAATACGCTATTTTAAAGAAAAGTTTCCCCTCTTTTTTTCTCTTTCTTCATTCTGTGACGGAATACATTTGTAATATAATAATAATAATAATGTATATATTCTTTCTTTCAGTTCCCATATATATATATATATAAATACAAATATATATTTTTAAAATATTTTTTATTTATTTAATTATTTATAAATAAATCTTTCATCGCATTACTTTTACACATCCTAGTGGAGGTACAACTTGTACAAATGGATAGGCGTGAATTCTCTTTGAAACAGAATCAATATGTCGATTCATACGAAGTGTACCTTGAACTAACACAATACTTCCTAACTTTACTTGTTCTTTTAATAACGCTGCTGGAAAATTATCTCCCATGCATCGAATTACAATAAGTTCTTTCTCTATTTCAATTTCTTCTTTTATTTCTTTTGTATTATTTTTATTTGAATCATTTTCATCAACTTCTAATACATATTGTGTAACAGATAATGCACCGAGATAGCCATGTTGAATATCCGCAATACGTCCTACTAAAACAGTATTATTACTAGCACGTACATGAACCGAAAGTGCATCACGCTCTATTGGAGAATTATTATTATTATTATTATTATTATTATTATTATTAGAAAGAGAAGTTGGGGATGCCTTTTGAATATCTTCTGATAATTCGGCTGATTTTATAGCATCTGTTAGAGATTCATCACTATCAATATTATTATTATTATTATTATTATTATTATTAGAATCAATAGTCGTCTCATTCTCTGAATTAAGAATAGCAGAATTTGAAACACAAAGTGAAGATTTTCGATGTTTATTATATAATTCTTTTAATTGTGTTTCACTTAATTCCTCTCCTTCATGTGAGGTTTCTACATGATCTAAAAGTGCATCTAGTAAACGAAATGAAGGAACCTTTATACTTTCACTATTATTAATTTCAGATTGTTTTTGTTTTTCTAAACATAAGGGGCATTGAAAAGGTCGAAGTGCCGCAGATCGCGCTAAACTAGGTCGTGACGCACGAAGTTTTTCTTTAAGTTCTTCTTCTTCCTTTTTCTGTGTTATAGATTTAGAATTATTTTCATTTTTACTTCCTGGAGATACCTCAATATTATTATTATTATTATTATTATTATTATTTAATATATTTTCATTCTCACGAGCCACCTGAAGTTGCACCGCAAGTTCTTCTTGAGGAATAAAAGGATTTATTGGTTCATTTTCAAGTTCCTGCAATGCCGCATTAGGTGAATCTCCAAAAGGATTAGGATATTTTTTAATAAGTTCTTTAATTGGTAAACACGGGGTTTGTGTTTTACTTTTACCAGCTATTACTAATGAACCATTTGATAACATTCCTGGTTTTTTAATTCCCGGGGCAGCTCCTTCAGGTGTGGCTCGAGCAATAGGTTTAATTTGTAATTCTAATTCTTTTCTTCTATCAGCAGTGCCTTCAATTACTTCTTGAAAAGGAATATAAGCATTTATGTGATTTTTTTTAGGAACATCCTCACGTTGCTGGGCAACACAATCCCAAACTTCTTTAAGTAATTCATCAACTAATTCTTCACTAGGAAGTGTTAATGTAGCTTTGGTGTATAGGGATTGAACAGAAGATATTCCTTTTGTTTCTTTTTGTTTTTCTTCTTTTTGTTGTGAATTAGATTCAGAAGAAATTTTATTATCAGTTGTTGTTTTTTGTAAAGTAGGCGTTGAGACAGAAGAAGAAGAAGAAGAAGTAACAGAGGCAACTTCTTCTATAACTTCTCCTGGACCAGGTCCTTCTATTACAGTTGCATTTGTATCAGAAGAATGTTTTAACTTTATATGATGTTCTGCAGAGAAATCTAAACGAAATGCTTTTCCACAAACACTACAATGAAATCGCATAGTTGGATCTGAGGCTAATCTTCTCACTAATATATTTGTTTTTGTACTACCAGTAGTAGTAGTAGTAGTAGTAGTTGTTGTTGTTGAAATATTAGAACTTTTCATATTATTATTATTACTTATATTTGTCGTCGTTATCTTTGGTCTTTCTTCAATAATTAATTGTCGAGTCCCAGTGGTATGTAGTGGTGGAGGTAAGTGTGTTGGCTCATATGCTAATTTCATTCCCCGCATTCTCTCAATTTGTGATTTTGGTAAAATAACTTCAGGAACTTCTGGTGGATTTCCAGCTGGACTTAATTGGGGTGGGACATTCATTAAAACTCCATGTTTTGCGTTTGCCTCACAAAGAAGAAGATAATGAACATCCTCTTCACTTATTATAAAGTTTTCAAAGAATTGTATTTCACGAGGTTCCGTATTATTAATATTATTATTTGCATTATCAGTATTATTATTATTATTATTATTATTACCCTCTGTATTTATAATAGGAGAAGAAGAGAGTAATGGTTCCGTGGTATTTGTATTCTGTGATAAAGAAGTTGAAGAGCGAAGTAAATGTGAAATTGTATGAAACATCATAATAGAATGTGAAGAAGAAGAATATATTAAAAGTTTAGAAGGCATTACTGACCCACGTCGCCAAAATGTATTTGTGATGACTCTATTATAACTTTCAGTATAGGAATTATAACAACATTTACTTCCACGATATGATAATCCCTTCATATCTGCGTTTTGTAAAGAAAAAAAATAAAAAAATATTAAACCCTTTAAATATAGTATATATATTTATATTTATGTATAATAAAATTCAAAATATCCACTAAAAAAAAAAAAAGAATTACCAGATTAAAGTAATAGTTGAGAGGAGGGGGAAAAAAAAGCAAGAGAATATTGAGCTATTAATGGAAGTAGAAAAAATATATATATATATATATATATATTGGTGATAATTAGTTTTTCAAAGGTTAGTTTTGGGGAGATATACAAATAAAAAATAATCCAGCAGTAAATACTGCTAGATAAATATATATATATATATATATGTATGAATTTATAAATATACTTTTTTTTTTTTTGTTTTTTCCTTTTTTTTTCTGATATATATGTATATATATGTATATATATATACATTTTTTTTTGAATTCTTTCCTCCACATTAAAACATCTACTGAAAATGAAATTATATATATATGTATTATTATTATTATTATTTTTTTTTTTGCTATATTCCTCCATAGCCCCCAAATTTTTCATTTATTAATCTCCTTTTTTTTATTTTTATTTTTATTTTTTTTTCTTATTCTCTAGGTGCAGTTGCCTGCATTGAAGGTTTTATATGACTTTCCTGAAGAGAATTTGCAGTTGGAGTTGCATTCACACTTGCTCGACTTCTTGATCCATGCATTAATCCCCCACTATTATTATTATTATTATTATTAATATTAATTGAAGCTCCTAGAAACATTCTAAATCCTTTACTACTATTGTTATATTGAGTCCCACCAGTAGCCCAATTTCCAGCAATATTTAACGGGGCATGCGTTTCATGCTGGGCAAGTAAACCACGATACATTGTAGATAAAATAATAACACTAAAAATAAGAAATAACACCAATGAAAGAAACCCTGGTACCACTAAAGGATAAATTGTAATAATTGGTAAAAATTGAAGAATTGCAATACAAATAAAAAGATGCATTCGCCAAACTTGTCGATTATGTTTCATACTTTTTCGACTTTGATCATGCTGCGGTGGCAACATTGGGGCAACGGCTTTAAAATATCGTAAAAATTCTCGTAAATTTACTAAAGCTGGAAAATTATGACTTTTAATGGGAGGTAATTTACGTTCTGTGACAGGCACTTCCCATGAAAATGTTAACACGGGGTCTCCATTATAACTTTTATACCCATACACAGAAGCACAACGTAAATTTTGTAATTCTGTTTCTGCAACTGTAGGACTTATCACTCCATTGTAAACTGTTAAAAGTCGACGATCGGTTAATACATATAATCGTGTGGAGCTGCTTATGGTCATCATAAGAAGCGAAGTAAATATAACGAGAAGTACAAAACCAATAATTCCCATAGTAGTTGTACCAAAAAGTCGAATTAAAATATAATTTGGGTCTTTAATAGTGGAAACAACAAACATCCAAATTCCCAAGGCGGCGGCTGCAGTGAGGTCAATAACTAACCAAATATCATATGAAATAATACTTGAAACTTCAGGTTTCTCACACCACAATATATACTCATCACGCCCGAGTGTTTGTCGAAGAACTTGACGAAAACGTGGATCTAAATAATCCATACTAATTAATTGTGCGGTTTCACCTTTTTTACGTCGAATTTCTTCTGAAGTTAGTGAAGTGGATTCGAGTGTCACTCCACTTGTATTTCCCTGTTGTTGTTGTTGTTGTAATGTGGATTGAGGTTGTGGGGTTACAGGACGCTGGGATTGTTGTTGTTGCTGTTCTTTTTGTTCTTGAATTGTAAAGGTTGAGGATTGTGGTGGTGGTGTTTGCGATCGAGTTTGTTTTTCTTGATTTATTGTTATATTATTATTATTATTTGCTGGAGTTATATTCGTAACAGGTACAGAAGAAGATAATGATAATAATGATTTCTTTTCTTCTTTAAGAGAAGGCATAACATCTAAAATAGATCGCCCACATAACTGTAAAGCAAATTCAATGTAAAATGTTTTTCTTGCATTCGGCTCATGTGTTTTTGTAGCTTTTCTAAAGTATACATGTGCTGCAAATAATATATAGGCACCATAGGCACTTATAAGAATATAGGCAAAAAACCAATCCGCAAACCACGGCTTTAATGAAACAAAAAAAAGTAAAATAAAACTTAAAATTGTACTGCAGGTTCCTATATAAAAAGGTACAAACCCAAACCGGGCAATTCCACACCAAAAACAAACACAACCCGGACCTAAAGGAAGTGGCTGTGACATTTTACAAATTGGACAATTACTCGGTGAACGTGTTTGTTGTTTATTATTATTATTATAACTATTATTATTCATTTCTATAGAATTTTCTTCTTTTATTCGAACAGAAGAAATATGTCGTGGTGATGATGATAATATTTCTTCATCTATTACTCCATGTAATAATTGACTTAATTTTGGTTCATACTTCCAAGGTAATTCTCGTATTGCATGTAACCAAAGATAAAATCCAACATTTATTAAAGCTAAAAGACACGTTAATATAATTACCAAAATTGAACTTGGTCGACAAATATAAATATTATTTGTTGTATGAGCTGCGGAGCATGACATATCAGGACATGTTGGATTAATTTTTTCATGCCTTAAATCACTGCAAATTTGATTTTTAATTATTGTTGTTGTTGTTGTTGTTGTTGTTGAAGAAGAAGAAGAAGAAATCATTGATTCATTAAATTGTATACATTTTTTAGTAGAAGCACACCAGGCACAATCAAGTAATGGACTTAAAATACCATCAGAAGCATCAAAAACACATTCAGAACATCGTGTTAATGAAGCACAGGCATCTACTGGAGAAGAAGAAGAAGATAATAAAAATAATGGTGAAATTTGTTTTGTAATATCAGAATTATTATTATTATTATTATTATTATTATTATTATTATAGGAGGAATAAGGAGGTATGGGTGCTTTATTTGTTGCACTAGTAAAGTCAGGTATTGTTACTAATATCACTATTGATAATGATAACAATAGTAAATTCATATTTAAGACTTTTGGAGAATAATAGAGTATTAAATATATTAATTTGCTTTATTTTTTTAAATTATTATTATATAATTTGTTCTCAGATTCCCCTCTTTTTTTTTTTTTTTTCTATTAATTATTATTTCTTCTATTTGTTCTCTTATATATTTGTATATATTTATATATTTCTTTTTTTTTTTTTTTTTCACCTATCGTGGTGGTTTTAAGGACTCTTGTGTACCTTTCTGTTTTAGTTCTTTTTTATTCTTCTAAATACGATAGATTAAGTGTAAGAAATTGCTTCTAAATATATTTTCTCTCTTTTTATTTATTTATTTATTTTTTTTTCTTTACACTTTTTTTTTTCTGAGATTCTTTGGGAAGAGATAATAAAATCTCTTCCACTACATTCACAATAAATAAAAAAAAGAGAAAAAAGAGGAAATATACATACATATACATAAAAAGAGAGAAAATAATAATAATAAGAAAAATAAAGACCTTCATGGAATAATTTAAAATAATAAAAAACAATAAAAAGAAAAACACTGTAGAAAGGGATTAATATGAAATATAAAAATATTATTTATTTATTTCACATGAACAAAATAATAATATATAGCAATTACTATTAAGAGGAGAAATTTGGTTAGAAACAAAACAAAACAAAACAAAAAAAAAAAAAAAAATGAAGACACATATCCGTTCAGTCTTAAAATTGAAAAAAAGAAAAAAAAAGTATATATATAAAGGAAAAGTCATCAGTATAAAGAGTATATAAAAATAAAAAAATAAAAGGAACACTTTACATTTAAAAATAAAGCAAATTATTTTACTTTCACATTTTTTTTTTTTTTTTTTATCTCTATATATTCATAGTTAGATTCAAAAAAAAAAAAAATATATATTATTATAAAAAAAAAGCCCAAAATAAAGAATATATTATGAATAGTTATCAGTATATATTCTTCTCAAAAAAAAAAAAAAAAAACAAATTCTATAAAACTTTTTCCTATTAATTCACTCTTTCTATTTATTATTAAATAATAAATGTTATTATTTTCTTCTTTTGCGTTTTGCCAAGTATTCATTCCCATCATCAAAGCACTGCCAGCGCCCACAACATGTACACAGAACTGTAATTATTATCATTAAAATACAAACAATTGCAACAGCAACTCCAACTCCACAAATAGCATCACAGAACTTTGCTTTAAAGAAAAAATCAAATGGACTAGAGTCTTGTATCATATCAGATGGAGAAAGATGAAGAAATACTTCACGTTGAGATAGAAATGAAAATATATTTTCTTTTTTTCGTGTGAGTTGTTGAATAGATTTTTTAAAACATTTGAAACAGGAAGGTGAGAGGGAAAAACGACTATCAGCTTCACTAGAGTTATTATTCGTATTTATATTAATATTATTAGAATCCCTAGTACGAGGAGAATTATTAATTTTTATTGTGTTTTTTACATTTATTGTGGATAAGGATATAGAAGGAGTATTAAAATATGCTGCAAGTCTTTCAGGATTTCCATTAAATTGTGGTAATAAATCCAATATATTTATTAGACAAGGTTTCTCTTCTTCTTTATTATTATTATTATTATTATTATTACTTGGATTAGAATAAATATCAAAATATTCTTGACAAAAACAATTTGAAAGATCATCTCTTAATGCGTGAGAAATTAATTCTACATAACGTGCAGGAGCTACTGTTACATAACGTAATGAAGGACCACTAAGAATAAGAGTCGCAGTTAATCCTTCAGAAGAAGATATTAAAGAAGTTGAAAAAGAATTTGTAGAAATAATATTAGAAATAGATGCATCTCTTGAAGAATGCCATTTTACTTCAGACTCTGTTGTGGCCAAGACAGAAATGATGAATATATAATGAAATAGGAAAAATATATATAGTATTAATTTTAGTATAAAATAAAGCATATATTATTATTATTATTATTATTATTATTATTATTATTTTTTATCATCTTATATGTAGAGAGAGATGGGAAAAAAAAAAAATAATAATAATAAAAAGAAAAAAATATATATATATTTATAGACATATATGAAAAGATCTATGGACAAGATAAAGTAATACATTTCAAATAATATCTTTTCCACTTTTTTTTTTTTTTTGTGTGTGTGTATACTATTTCCCGCACGGAAAAAAAATAAAAATAAAAATAAAGCAAATAAATCTATATATATATATATATATATATATTCCCACTAAAACACTTCGCACTCTCATTTTTTACTTAATTTCATTCTTATACCTCCTCAGAGAAAAACTCAATAATAATAATAATTATTATTATTATTATTTATTACTTCCCCCATACTCCTTGTCGCTCTTTATCATTTTTATTACATTTTCCTTTACAACATCGCCAAAGCATTCCTAATCCAATTCCAATAATAAATCCCCCAACATGTGCGGCGTGCCCTACAACTTCTCCTGCTGGAAGCCAAATTGTACCAGATAACTTTGAAGTTGGGTTTTCTTCTACTAATAATAATGAATATAAAACAGCAATAAGTTCTGGGACCACAATAGCAAATGCAGAATTCCATCTTTCATAATAGGCAGCATTAAATCCAGAGAGAGCACAAATACCAGCACTAGCACCACACATAAAAATATTATCCGCACGTTTCTTTTCAATATGATACGTAATATTATCCACCCAATCTCGAACTCGTTGCGTAAGGCTAGTAAAGACTCCAAGTAATTTATCTTCTTGTGAAAATTGTAAACCCCCATAATTACTACTATTATTATTATTACTATTATTAAGAATATTACTAGGCATTCCTGGAAGTGTAAACCAGCGCCGAGGATGTCGCCGCATTCTCTGTGCATCATTAAATAATAATTGCCCACCCAATCCTCCTATAATACCTCCAATAATAAAAACAAAAAGTGAACCAATTGTACGTGAAATAGCAGACTTCATATCCTCCTCCTCTACATTCTCTAGTACAGAACTCCCCCCAAACTCCATTAGAGCTGCTGTTAGAGAAGTTAAATTCCCATAAAGGTGGGCATCATTCGCATGCACAAATAAATGTGTAAAGAGAACAAGTGGGCGGCGGCGAAAGGATTCAACAGAAAATCCATAATTAAAAACTCGAAGTGTTGCTTGTAAAGGTGTTGGCCAGTGCCCATCCGAGCAGTGGGCAGCAAGGCAAAGCCAAACAGGCGTAAGACGAACTGCCGTACAAGCAACATCTACTTGTACCATTACTTTCTTTAATAATAATAATAATAATAATAATAATAATGTGTGTGGTGAGCTGTTGGTTTGCGTGGTTCTTTATTCCAGTTATTTTGTTATATAGATTAATAAATAAATAATAACACTAATATATACAATTACTTTAACACGCACACACACCAGAACCTTTTGCGATTATGATTTTCCAGGCAGGTAAACACAAAAAAAAAAAAAGGAATTATGGAAGAAAAATGATCTACATATGGGAAGGGGTAAAAATAATAATAATAAAGTATAATAGTACTATACTATTTATCAAAAGTAAATAAATAAGGGAAATCTCATGTATTCAAGTCTAAAGACAGTAGAGAAAGCAAAAAAAAAAAAAATTTTCCTTTCGGAACATCGAATTTAGTTTAAAGACTCAGTGATTTGGGGGGGGGGGGGGGGGGGGGGGGTTTTTTTTTAAAAGGTTTTTTTTTGGTGTTTTTA
>JASANY010000875.1:0-99124 GCA_030849755.1 Trypanosoma avium
GTCCCCCTGTGATGCGCTACTACCGCAATCACTCCGATACCGCTGACAGCATCTTTTGATTGACAATATTTTTTTTTGCGTTCTGAGGGGACTGCGCCACACCACTGTAACGAAATGATGATGCCGAGGTAAGAGCCGTCTTATTTCCGACACGGATGAAATACAATACCAGGAGACCTACCAGCAAAATACTGGGAGGGAATAATTCTCTTTTTTTGATTTTGAATTCCCTTTTTTTTTTTGGTTTTTATTTGTTTTTGTGTTTTACTTTGTTATATATATATATTTTTTTTTTTGTTTGTTTTTATTGTGTTTTCTTTTAATCCCCAAAAAAGTAAAAGAATAAGTTGATTTTCTTAGATTTATCTCTCGGATTACATTGAAGTATTATGTCTCGTGTTCCTATAAGTGAAGAGCAGGCGCAGCAGATGATGATGAAGCAGCAGGCACAGCAAGAGAGGGTAGAAGCTATAAATGAGCAAAAGGAAAGTTTACTACGGTCTTTTGTAAGTGCGGAGGGGCGTGAGCGGTTAAAGCGAATTGAGCAAGTTAAGGCGGATCGTGCCCATGCTGTAGAATCGTATATAATTCAATCTGTTCGTCAGGGAAAGCTACAACCTCCTGTTTCGGATGAGACGGTGAGAGAAATTCTTGCTCAGGTTTCTGCACAAGGAACGGAGGCAAAAAGCAGCATTACATTCGCAAGAAAACGGATGGATGATGATTGGTGAAGTTTTTGTTTGTGTGCGTCCTTTTTTTTAGAATGTTTATGTTGGAAATATGAGGTTTCTTTGTTTTCGTAGTTATGTATCTGTGTGTGGGGGGTAATAGAAGGAAAGAAAGAGTAGAGGAGAGAAAGGGAAGGATTTGAAAATTGAGTATAATTGGTTTAAATTTTATGGGACTATTTATTTATTAAAGAAGAGAGAAAGAGAGAACTAAGAAACAAAAAAATAAAGAATGCCAAATTAACTGGATGGTGTTGAAAAAAGAAAGAGTATGGGGGAGGAGGGAAACAAAAAAAATAATAATAATAATAATAATAATTTCACCCCATCCCTCTTTTTTTTTTTATTTTATTTCTTTTGTTTGTGCTTGTATTTATAGTTGTATGAATGCGTTTTTTGTGTGTATGTGTTTGTTTATTTTTGAAATAATCTACGACTTTTTTGGTACATTGTTCTTTATTTTTATTATTATTACTATTATTGCCTTTTGTTTTTCTCGTGTGTCTTTCTCCGAATGGCATCAACGTAAACAATCCCTATGATGATGATGATGATGATGATGATGATGATGATGATGACACTGGATAAATCTATTAAAACCGTCTCCGTAATTTACTTATATTTTTTATTATTTATTTTTCCCTATATATAAAAACTCATTTTTTTGTTTTCTTTTCTAGGGGTCTGTACACATATTTTGTTTATATTATATATATATATATAATAATAATAATAATAATAATAATAATAAACGAAGTCAGGACCAGAATATATATATATATTTTTTTTTTGGTATTTTACTTAAGAAAGAAAATTATTAGTGTGAAAATAATGCCTAAGCGTCACCGTCAGCCGGAACCTATTCAAGTTTCTTCCGCTGAGACACGATCCTCTCTTCCTATTTCTACTTCTTTTTCTTCTCAAACACAGGAGAGTATTGAGGACTACGGGGATTGCCTACAGGAGCGGGAGAGTTGTGATAGTGAGGAGTTTCGACAGAGTGAGATGGGGGATGATGGAAACGTCTCCACTTCCACCGAGTCTTTAAACGATGACAGTGATAGCTATGAAATTAATAATAATAATAATAACAATAATAACAGCACTAGCAGTAGTGATGAAGAAAATTCAGAAGACAATGAGAATGATGATGATGATGATGATGAAGAAAATGAAGATGAGGATGAGGATGAGGATGCCAGTAATGGTCTTATTAATGTTGACTTTGGTGTGTTTGGGATGCGGCGACGTGATGTGGGAGCAGTACGACATTTAACAGAACAACTTTGTCCAGTAAATGAAGGCATTAATGCCGCGTTGCTCGCAAGTCCCTTTACATGTGTTGTAAAAATGGGCACTGATGATGTCAGTGAAGATGATGATGAAAAAGAAGAAGAAGAAAAAAAAGAGGAAAAAGAAGAAGAGGAAATATATGGAATGGCAAGTATTCTTGATGTGGTGCATGAATCCCGACTAAGTAAATTTATACAATTTTTACGGGAGGGACTATGGCGTACTATAACTCCTGGTATTCATCCACTTGAAATATTAACTGCTTCGGAGGAGACGAGTGGAATGGCGAAGTGTGTTTTACTTATTGGAGAATATATTCGTAATGTTCCACTAGAACTCACTTCACATATTCTTGATCATGTAGTACAACAATTTGAGGCGGCGGCAAATCCGAAAAAGAAGAATAAAAAATCAACCACAGCACCCATAACAAAACCACAGGTGGTATTTCCATGCATGTTTGCAGTATTATCAAAAATACAACGAGCAGTAGATGCGCCTGTTACAATTCCCAAAAAATCAAAACCCCATCAAGAAGATGAAGAAACAGTAGAAGAAGAACCAGCACTTAAAAAGAAAAAGAAAAGACATGGTGCCCCTCAACAAGAAGAATTTGATATCTCTCGCTATATATTCTGGCGGGAGGAGGATGCTATTATGTATGAATACAGAGACACCCGCATCGCCACCGCCGCCTACCGCTGCCACCCCCAATACGATGGCCAGCCTGAAAATGATATTCCTATTTCTTTATTATATGTATTACCGTATGGGGGATTATTACAGGCTGTGGCGGAAATTAAAAAACGGGAAACTACACAGGCTAACATTGTGCGTTACTGAAAAAAAAAAAAAAAAAAGAAATAGAAATATTAGAGTGAAGGAGAGAAAGAGGAGGGGAGAAAAAAACGAATAAAAAAATTATTATACATATGAAAATTGAATGATTTTATTGGGGATTTTTTTTTTTTTTTTGTTGTTGTTTTCTTTGTTTGTTTATTTGTTCTTTACAACATCGTTACGTTCTCCTAGCGTTATACTATTCAAAAAAAAAAAAAAAAAAAAAGAACATATAGAGAGACATGGAGAAGAATATATATATAAAAAAAAAAAGAATAAGAAAAAAAAAAAAAAGAAGAGGACATATGAACTTTAGAGCAAGGAATATACATATATTTTATAGAAAATGAGATGGATTAAAAAATAAGATAAAATCTTTGAATACTGTTTAGAATCCTCTGGCATGATTTTTTTTTTTTTTTTTTTCTTATTCTTTCTTTCCTACCCCCCTATTCTTCTCTCTACACAACTATCAAAATACAATAAAAAAGAGTAAAAGGAAGGTGGAATAGAGTGTGTGTGTGGGAGAGAGAGAGAGAGAGAGAGAGAGAGAGGGCAGAATACTCTACTCTCTTTTTTTTTTTCTGGCTTTTGTCTCCTCTTTCAGAAAATATATATATATATATATTCTTTCTCTCTCCCTTAACTAATTAATCTATTCATTTTACTTCATCACTAATAATAAATTCATTACATGACGGCAGTTGAGTTATCAGGTGAGGCACTTGTTATACATGTACTTCACAGTAGTGGCAACGCCGTATCTCTCTTTGGGGCTAACACTCTTAATGAAGAAACAAAACTAAAACGAGCATATAAAATAATGGCATTACGTCTTCATCCTGACAAAAATACACATATAAAAGCACATGAAGCATTTCAAGTCATGCAACAAACCTTTGAAGATGCACTTACTACATTACATTCAAAAAATAATATTATATTATCAAATAATTTTACTTCTTCTTCTACTCCTGCACCACGACCGATGCCTTCATCATTTTCTAATAATTCTTCTAAATGGCCACCTCCTCCACCTCCACCACCTCCTCCTCCTCAACAACAACAACAACAACAACAACAATCATTTACTAATAGTTCTAATACAGAAGAGAAGTTTTCATCTTTTAGTCACTGTCCGAAACAAAAAGAAGAAGAAAATTACTATCATCATTATTATAATAATAATGAAAAAAATAAAAAAAAAGAATTAGAAAAAAATATTTTTGTAGATAATGGGTTTTTTGAGATTCCACTTCCACCAGATGTATTCTTTGATGAATTTTCATTACCCAAAGAGGAGCCCATAACAAATAAAGCATCATCATCATCATCATCATCAGTAAAATATCAAAATAAATCAAAACCAAAACCACGTCCTAAACAAACAAAATCACTTCCTGAACTTGACTTTTCTAGTAGTGATAGTGAAGATAATAGTAATGATAAAAATACTAAAGAATGTAACCTACAATTTTCTTCTTTACAACATAGATTTCAAGAAGAAGGAGAAAAAGAAAAAGAACGTGTGAATAGAGAGAAGTTAGTTAACGAAAGAAGAGTAGAACAACAGCAACAACAACAACAGCATAAACGTGATGCAAGTCGTAGAAGTTTAAAACAATTATTTGAAGAATTTAATATATCAGATGATGAAGGAGATAAGGAATTGAATCTTCATTTAAATAGTAATGGAGAAAATAACATTAGGTGTAGTTTCTCTTCTACCCAACATCTGAATGCAAAAGAAAAGTCAAAACATCATTTTAATCGAAGTTTTAATATGAAATCTAGTGTACCAAGAACAGTGGTATGTCCTTTTTGTGGTACAGGTGAATTTTCCATTCAAATTGTAGTGGGTGTTATTTGCCCTTTTTGTCGTGGTTTATTTGTTCCTACAGCTGTAGGTATGATGACGGCTGAGCGATATGCATCTAAACGAAAAAAAGGAGAAACTCCTGCACGTGATGAATTATGTGAATGTAGGAGAGCGAAGAAAGGTATGTGTTTTCTTTGTGATTAATTCATATATATATATATATATATATATATTCATACTATTATCTATTTCTTTCTTTCATTATGTACATTCTACATTGCTCTGTTGTGTGTGTATTATTATTATTTTATTTATTTATTTATTCCATTACTATTGCTAATACTAATACCATATATTATTTATATATATATATATATTTTTTTTTAAGTAACTCACAGAAACCTGAACAGTTAGTTTTGGAATCTCTATTAGGTGGAATTAAAAAAAAAAAAAAAGGAAAAAAAAAAAATGACTAGTGTTCGAACTCCTATTATAGGTCGTACCTATAGTGTTTTGTGTCCAATATGTTGTAGTAATGTTTCATTTGATTGCCGTAGCTTAGCAGTGTATGGGATACAATGTAATGTATGTTATACTCTTATTGATTTACGTAATCCATCAGTACCATTACCACCAAATGATCCATGCTCACTTATTGATTTTAATAATAATAATAATAATAATAATAATAATGGTAGTGTTTGTTTTTCTCCAGAAGTAGAGGAATTTGGTGGTGGATCAGCAACATTACAGTTGAATATGGTTATGTCTAGTATTGTAGAAGAGCAAAAGAGAGAAATGCCAACAACTATGAGTGGTGAAACAACACAAGCCCTCTCTGCACGTCGAGCACAAGCATTATCAGAAAAATTTTCATTTCTAAACCCATTAGTATATGCAATTGAATATATTATTTTTGGAAATAAACCTATCGCAAGAGTTGGACATATTCGAATATTTCGCAAACATTTACCTTTTTTTGGAATTGTAAATATACCTGTACCAAAAACTTCTGTTTCCTATGCAGCCCCTCTCTCTCTTGTTTTTACTCTCGCCACTGCACTTACTTTTTTTGCATATTCTGTAAATGATTATTGGTTATGGCATATATATCCCTATATCTGGATTCTTATTGCATTTTTTATAATTTTTCTTTTTATGAGTGTTTACACTGATCCTGGATTTGTGCGACCTGCATATCTCTCTTCTGATAATTCTTCTACTTCTGCTAATAATAATAATAATAATAATAATAATAATAATGCTGGTTCATCACAAAAAGGAGGAGTAGGAGTAGAGTTAACATTAAAAGATATTGAGGCAAGGCAACGTGAGAGTCAGTGGGAAAATATAAATGGACAATTAATAGAGCGAAAGTGGTGTTCAACATGTGAATTATATCGCCCCCCGCGTGCGGCACATTGTTATTTTTGTGGGATGTGTGTATTAGAGCATGATCATCATTGTTCTGTGATTGGGGTTTGTGTGGGTCGACGTAATGTGCGAACTTTTTATTTATTTGTATTAACCTGTTGTATGCTGGCGTGGACGACAGGGATGAGTGTGGCCGTTACATTATGGAATCCTTCTAGAAATAATAATAATAATAATAATAATAGTAATGTTACATTTACAGGGTGGCAGATTGGGATTGCTATATTTATTATGATAGGATCATTACTCATCGTTGCTGTCCCTACAGCACTTTTAATCTTTGCCCTCACATCATCTTTCATGACGGAAACAACAACTCGTGAAAGACTTCAAAATGCTTATGAAAATAAACGTAATCCTTTTAGTCGTGGGGTTTTCCGTAATGTGTGGTATCACTTAACACATCGAAATGCAGCATCATTATTTGATGATGAATTTGTGCGACTTTGCAATACACGAGGGGAAAAACGGGAGGATTTTAATCGACACTCTCACTCAGATAAAGGAGATACTGTAGTGTGTCTTTAAATTAGAGTATGAGAAAAGAAAAACATATATTAAAAAAAAAAAAAGAATGATAAAGTGGTGATGCCGGGGAGTTGGAACAAGCAGTTATATTTCCATATTTGTGCAAAAAAAAAAATAATAATAATAATAATGAAAGAAAGGCAGTAAATTATGCATGACTCGTAAAGTAAAAAAAAAAAAAAAAAGGATGAAAGAAAAAAAAAAGGGGGGAAAAAACGTTGGGATTAAATTAGGCCCACAACTGCTTTTGTAGCATTATCAAATATATATATATATGGATATTTGTTTATTTTTTATTATTATTATTATTATTTATTTTTTTTTTGTGTGTGTGTTTATTTTTCATTAAATTATCTTGTGTTAAACTCTAAAAGTATTTATTATTGTTTTGATTTTCCTTACTCATCTATCTTTTTTATTTTATTTCCTCCTTTTTTTTTTTTTAATTTGTTTAAGCAAATAAGTCCTATTCTTATTATTTTTTTCTTTTTTTTTTTTTTCTGTGTGAGTCATAACGCAATACACCTCTCTACAACTTAATTTGAGAGGGAAAAAAAAGTTGTGTAAGCAGCATCAGCACGGAAAAGAAAAAAATAATATTAATTAATTAAGCACCTACATCCAATAGTAGTAATAAAAAAAAAAAATAATAATAATAAGAAATTAAAATGGAAGGTGGGGATAATGAGCAAAAAAATAAGGGTCACAAGGCCCGCGTGGTGGGGAGTAAGGCCACCAAGAAAGAAGAATTTCGTAAGAAAAAGGCAGGGATTGAACTTGAACCCAATCGAGGCAATAATCAAAAAGCCTTTCAAGGCCCCACCGCTGGAAGTCGAAAAGGACAAAAATTACTCCGAAGTCTTGAAAAGCGTGAAACCGCCTTACACTTACCCACAATGGATAAAACACTTCGTCATGTAATAGAAGAACCCCCGTTATTAGTTGTCGTGGTGGGCCCACCAGGGGTAGGGAAATCTACTCTAATTCGATCTATGGTAAAATTTTATAGTAATCGAAATATACAAGCGGTGCGGGGACCTATTACAGTGGTGGCGGGTAAAAGTCGTCGAGTAACTTTCCTTGAGTGTCCGAATACATTAACTGCAATGTGTGATACAGCTAAAGTTGCAGATCTTGTACTTCTCATGGTTGATGGAAGTTTTGGATTTGAGATGGAAACATTTGAATTTTTGAATATTGCACAAGTTCATGGATTTCCACGAATGTTTGGAGTTGTTTCACATTTGGATCAACTGAAGACAGGTAAGGCGTTAAAGAAACGTAAAAAGTTTCTGCGTCATCGTTTTTGGCATGAAGTTGCAGCAGGAGCTAAATTACTTTGTCTTTCACCAATGGTACGAGGTATGTACCGTTCAAATGATGTATTAAAGTTACATCGATTACTTATATGTGTAGAACCTAAAATACAAAGTTGGCGTAATACACATAGTTGTATATTAATTGATCGTCATGAAGATATTACAGCTCCTCAAGATATTGTAGAAGATGAAGGTTGTAATCGTACTATTGCTTTTTATGGTTATGCAAGAGGTAAACCTTTAAAACCCAATCAATTAGTTCATATTCCAGGATTAGGTGATTATCCTATTGCTCATATTTCACATCAAGAAGATCCATGTGCTTTTGATGGTAATAGTAGTAGTAATAGTAAATCACAAGGACACAGAATGCGTCATTTAAGTATGAAACAAAAAAGACTTTATGCTCCTTATTGTGATGTAAGTGGTGTAATGTATGATGATGATGCTATTTATATTCAAGAAGATGCTGAAAAAGGTATGATTGAACGTTCGGGTGAAGGTCTTCAATTTTTACGAGAATTACAACGTGTAAAACCAATTGATGCTAGTACTGCTGCACTTGAAGTTGTTCGTCGTCCTGTTATATTCCGTAATGAAGATACTATGGAACTTGAAATGAATGAAGTAGAGGGACCTTCCTCTGATGATGATGATGATGATAATAATAGTAATAGCAGTGATAACAGCAGTATAAATAATAATAATCATCTTATATCTAAAAAAAGTAATGGTGAAGTTTATCAAAAAGATTTATCTTTATATGGATTAAATAATGATAATAATAGTGAAGAAGGAGATGAAGAATATGATGAGGATGCTGATTTAGATGCTATAAATAGTGATAGTCTTGCACCTCGTAAACGTAATGCTCCTGATGCTATTCGTGAAAATATTGTAAAACATGATTGGTCTGATTCTGATCTTCTTCGTCGATTAAAAAATCTTTTTGTTACAGGTGATTGGAATGCAGCAGGAAAATCAACAGGAAATAATAATGATGATGATGATGATGATGAAAATGGTAAAAATTCAGAAAGTGAAGGTAGTAAAGGGTATGAAAGTGAAGATGAAGAATTTGAGGCTATAACACGAGGAGAAAAACCTCTCATGTCTTCTTCTATGGTTAAAGATGAAGATGATGAAAATGAAAATGATGATGAAGATGATATGAATAGTGAGAATAATAATAATAATATTAATACGGGTTTAAGACAAGGGAAACGTACTCAAGATGCATTAGCAGGAGTAGCTCATAATTCATCTTCTTCCTATTCATGGGGAGCATATCAACCAAATAATAATTATCATGATAATAATAAACGAAGAAATGGTAAAGGAAATGTTGCTGAAGATGAAGATAGTGACTATGATATACTTGCAGAAGATGATACAAATCGTGATAATGAAACTGGTGCTTTATCTGATACTGAATTAGATGGACTTGTATCTACCTTTTTAGCACCACGAAAAACACTAAATTCAACAGGAACAAAATCAGGAATTATTCCTTCTTCTTTACAAGGTGAAGGACTTGATGAAAATAATGGTGCTATTCAATTTTATGATCCAAATAATCGTCATTTTGGTAATGATAATAATAATGGAGATAATAATAGTGATAATGAAAATAATAATGAAGATGGAGATGCTAATGCGGCTGCTGCAATTGCAGATGGTAAACCATTAACAGAAGAACAAGAACGTTTATTACAGAAAAAAATGGCTAAAAAAAAGGCTTTTGATGAATCCTATGATATGGGTGGAAGAAATAATACATATACTCACTATCATCATTTAACACGTGAAGTAGAAATAAAAAAAGAACGTCTTGATTCAGCATTAAAAGATGCAGGAGATGATGTACGTAATAAAATTCAACTTGTTGGTTATTTTAGTGGTTTATATATTCGTTTTGTTCTTGAAAATATACCTGTAGAATTTGTGCGTCTTTTTAATCCTACTATTCCTCTTATTGCAGGAGGTGTAAATGCAGGAGAAGATCAATTTCATGTTGTACATGCACGTATAAAACGTCATCGTTGGCATCCTAAAATTCTTAAAGCACAAGATCCATTACTTCTTTCATTGGGTTGGCGTCGTTTTCAAACTCAACCTATTTTTGCTACAGAAGATCCTAATGGTCGTGTTCGTTATCTTAAATATACTCCACAACATATGCATTGTATAGCAGCTTTTTATGCTCCAGTAGCACCTCCTAATACAGGATTTGTTGCAATTCCAGTAAGAGATCAGAAATCACCAAATTTTCGTATTCCTTGTACAGGTTATACTCTTGGTAATGATCAAGCAACAGGTATTGTAAAGAAATTAAAACTTATTGGTACACCACATAAAGTTATTAAAACTACTGCTTTTATTAAAGGTATGTTTAACAGTGATGTTGAGGCAACAAAGTTTGTTGGCGCCAAATTAAAATCTGTCTCTGGTATTCGTGGAATTGTTAAAGCCGTTCTTAAAGGTAAGGATGGACTTATTAGAGCCACCTTTGAAGATAAAATATTCCCCTCTGATATTGTGTTTTGTAGATCCTGGAAATCTGTACAACCCCCGAAGTATTGCTCAATTCAGCGTAATCTCGTAGATGCGGAGTGGGTTGGGATGCGTTCGATGCGGGAGCTGCGGTGGGCCCACAACGTCCCCATCCCCACCAGATCGGACTCGGAGTATCATGAAATTAAATACCGCCGCCGCGCGGATGAGGAGGAGGACACTCACACTAATAATAATAATAACAATAATAATAAAGTGCTTCTCTCCCGCAATCAGAGGCTGCAGCTCCCCTTTAGTTTGAAGGAGGAGTACATCCCGCTGGCGCCAAGCGCAGGGCTGCAGCAGCGCCTCGCGGGGGCCACCACCACCGCCCCGGAGCCGCGGGAGATGCGGCGGGCGGCCCTCCTCGACGCCTTCGGGGCCCGGGCGGGGGCGGCGCAGGCAAAAAAAGAGGAGGCGAAGCGGCGGGCGAAGCGAAGGCACGCGCGGGAGGCGGCAGCGGAAGCTGAAGAATACGAGCGACAATTAAAGAAGGCGAAGAAGGAGACCGCCCGCCTCCGCGAGTTCCGCTCCCAGCACAAAGTACGTAAGTAAGAGAGAGAGAGAGAGAAGCAATAATAATAATAATGATAAGGGGGAAAGTGTGTTTTAAAAAAGAAATGAGAAGAAAATGGAAAATAAAGAAAAATTTTTCTTTTTTCTGATGAAAGTTGAATTTATTTATCTATTAGTTAATCGATTAAAAAAAAAAAAAAACAACAACAACAACAACAACAACAACGAAAAAAAAAAAAAAAAGGAAATAAAATAATAATAATAAAAATAATAATTTATTACGCGATGAGAATGTTAGCGTTTTTATACAAGAAAAATCTAAAAAAAGAAAAGAAATTGTTTTTAAAATTATGTTTTTTTTTTTTTTGCTAAATTTGTATTATTATTATTATTATTATTATTATTATTATTATTATTATTTTATTTCTTTTTTCTTTCTTTCCCCATCGCTTTATTCACCAAATATTAGTATTAATAGCAATTTTCCTACGCTGTGAGATTGCAATAAACAAAAAAAGAAAAATAGGGTTTTTTAAAAAGTATTTATAAAAGAGTAGGAAGTGAGGAGAAGAGTTTTTTTTTTTTCCCCCCCTTCAGTCATTGTCGTTATTTTCCCCTTAGATTTGTGTTAGTGTGTCTGCTTAGTTATCCACTTCTTTTTTTTTTTTAAGGGGGAGTAATACCTATTTCAGAAACAACAGCAAATTAATTTAAATAAATATAAATATGTCACGAGGTACACGGCATGGTATTAAACGTTTATTTCACAGTAATGCCTCAATGTTACAACAAATTCTTTTTGTTATAATAGCTTTAGGTCTTCTCGCGATGGTTATTTTTCTTCCTCCTGCCAGTAGTCCTTTAAGAAGTCGAGTGCATCATTACCGACGTGAGGAATTACGTTTAATGCGGGGTGAAAATCGCCATTATGAAGCCCTCACACCTGATATATCAGATGAAATTTGTCTTGAGGGTAAATGTGATAATAATAATAATGCATTTATAGGAGGAATATCTGATGTAGAATTACCAGTTACATATCCAGGAATAAATAATGGTATGGATAAAGAATTAGAATTAACATTATTTATTGTATTTCATCGTCGTTTGTATGAAAAATTGTATGATGGACTTATATGGTCTTCATTACTTCCATCTCATATTAATAATAATATAAATTCACCTGCTCATACTAACAAGGAAGATAATGGAGGTAAAAGTTCTACTACAACAAGAATAAAAAGTACACAAGATATTATATCTCAACTTCATATATATCATCAATCTGGAGGTAAACGTAATGGAAATCGTATTTTCTTTCTTGCCACAAAGGAACCATTAGAACGTTTATATAATAAACAAATGATAGAGGGACGTATATTACGTGAATGGGAAATGCCTGGATTTACATCACGAACAAGTTTTCTACAAATGTATAGTGCAATTCTTACTGTATATCATTCTGAAATAGTTGGAAAAGGTAAACAAAATATAGAAACTAGAATAGAAAACAGTGGTGAAGGATTAGAAGAATGGGTTGGATTCTTAGAATATGATATGCGAATAGATCAAAAACTTATTCGTCGCATTCGTCAACGCATTATACAACATAATTCTAAAAATACAAAATGTTGTATCTTTTATGGAGCATCTTATAATACAATTTTTTTATTAAATAATACCATTGGTCGTGCTTTATTAATAGAATATAATAAATTATTTAAAACAGAATTTACATTACATGATCTTCCTCCTGTAAGTGCTACTGGAGCATTTGTAGTACCAACTTCAGTATTTCATCGTGTTGCATCTTTTCTTGAAAATATTGCACACGTATTATCAATAGAACGAACTCATCGTCATAATACTGATATTACTTCAGAAAACAAAAAAACAATAATATCAACAACAAGTGAAACAATAGGAAAAGAAAAAAAAATAATGACTTTTATTGAAAATATAAAAAAAAATAATATAAATGTAGGGTCACCAATAGAAATAATGGAGGCTGCGTTAGCACTCAGTTTAGGACTTGAAACTTCTTTTGTACATGTTGAAGTTCCTATTCGTCATATGACTGGGCGTGAGTTAGAGGACTTGGAGGAAATTCAAATGGATATTTAAATTATTATATAAATTATTTTTCCTTGTTGTTGTTGTTGTTGTTTTTTTTTTTTTTTTTTTTTTTCAAATTAATTAATTTATTTTGGTGTCACTTTTTATATTATTATTAATAATACTTTGTGTATAGGAGTGAGCTTTATTGTGAGAAAACTATATGCTGCTTTTTTTTTTTCTTTTTTTATTGTTGTTGTTGTTGTTGTTGTTGTTTTTTTTGGTGAAAAAAAAAGAGAAGTTTTTCTTTTTTTTTTTTTAATTCCCCCCTTCTATTCTACAAAAACTCAAATTAATTCACTTATGCAGATTTCTATTTAGGTATTTTTTTTTTCTTTGTTTTGTTTTATTTATTCCCTGAAATGTTATGTAAATATTATTTTCCTAGTAGAACTTTATAACCTTTTTCATCAATGTTTTTTTTTTTTTTTTTTTTTGGTGTGTGTGTGTGTGTGTGTGTCAGCCATGAAGACCTACACTGTTATTCATGGAGGGAAATGAAAGGATTATTATAAACAAATAAAATTGCAAAGCTGTTTCTTATATATATATATATATATATATATATCTTTACTTATTTATTTGATTTTGCCCCTATCTATTTTTGCCTTTTTTTTTTTATTATTATTATTTTTGTGCTTACCACACTTATAACAAAAACTACGAATAATTATTATTAATAATAATAATAATATACAAAAGATATAGATATAGATAGAGAATAATAATAATAATAATAATAAATAAATAATGATAAATAAAGTACAAGAAGTTATTAAACCCCACCCACCAATCTCACTTTTATTATTTCTTCAATCCGCCCCACCTAAATTAACATTTGAAGCATTTATTCGTGATTGTAAAGTATGTGGAATGCCTTGGTATTCCCCAGCAGCTCAACAATATTGTGTTGCCTTATTAATTCGAAATCCACTTTTAAAAAAATATCCACCACGAAAAGTAAATGTTCGAGCCTTTTTAAAATATTATGTTTCTCAATTAGAATTACCAGAAATATCTTTATGTATTACAGAGTTATCAGAATCTGATGAGGATGATATCATTGATGCCCAACTCATGGAAGCCTTTATTGAACATTCTATTAATGTGGATGCGGGTAATTCAAATAGTTTGTGTTATAAAACGTTTTATATTTCAAATATAAGTCATCCGTCATTTGTTTCTGTTCGATTATCAGCAGAGCAATTTAATAATGTTGGACTTTCACTTTGGCCTGCTGCATTTATTATGATTCAACTTTTAATAGAAGATGCAAAAAGAAATTTACATATATTTTTACCAGAAAAGGGTGAAATTAATTTTTTAGAACTTGGGGCAGGTGTTGGGTTAACGCCTAGTGTACTTTGTAATTATAATTGGTATAGAGAACGAGTTCGTAGTTTTGTGGTGACGGATTATCAACAAGAGTTAATTGATAATATAGAATTTAATTTAAAAATTAATAAAGTTATTGGAGGAACATCATCATCTTCGATTAAAATAAATAATAATAATAATAATAATAATAATAATAATACGTCTATAAATTGTAATCATATTGTAGATATTTTGGATTGGACTGAAGATAAAAGAAATGCGCAGAAATTAAGAGAATGGGGTTCAAATGTTATTTTAGCAGCAGATTGTATATATGATGTAGATGTCATTGAACCTCTTGTTAAAACAATATATCAAGCTTTACATAATACAAATAATGCCGTTGCTATAGTTGTACAAACACATCGACAAAATAAAACAATGAAATATTTCTTTGATGCCGTACGAGGACATCAATTACATGTATGTTCTTATCGTCTTATTCCAGATAATATAATAGCTTTAATTGAAAAAAAAAATAATAATAATATTAATAATAATAATTTATTATATCTATATAGTAATATTCAATCTGATTCTACATTACCTAGAAAATTTGCTTTAGTACAAGAAGATATTGGACCAGATGGTGGATTTGATACAAAAAGATATCCTTTAGAAAATAGAAGTAATAGTAGTAGTAATAATACTACTACTAAAAATAATAATATTGATAATAATAATTGTTGGGTGGGATCATTTTTTATTCAATCTGAAGCAGTAGTAGGGGTTCATGTACTTCGACTCAAGAGTCAGTAAATTATTTATATATATTTATATTTATATATGAAGAGAGAGGAAGGAGGAGAAACCAAAAGGTAATAATAATAATATGTGTATATACAAAACGAAAGTGGGGGGGGAAAAAAAAATATATCTCTGTATTTATCTGTGTGAGTGTGAGGAAGTTCTGCGTACTCAATTTTTCACTTTTTCTTTTTTGTTTTCTTTCTTTTAAGAGCTTGAGGAACCATTACACACCTCATATTTTTATTTATTTTATTTTATATATATATATATATATATATATATGATTTCCCCCTTTTTTTTTTTGTAATTTTTTTCCGACTGTTGAGCTGAGACTTTAAGCTCGCAGCGGCGGAAAAGAATTTAGAAAAAAAGAAAAAAAAAAAACTCCGAGAAAAGAATTTTTTTTTAGTTAAAAAAAAAAAAAAAAAGAAATGAAATGAAATGAAATGAAAAATTAAACTAAACTAAAGACTCTAAAAAAAAAAAAAAGACGAAATAAAAAACATTTATTTTTGATAATTTTCTTTTTTTATGTGATTGTTTTTTTTTTTTTTTTTTTTAGTCTATAGATTTCTGTTTTTCTTTCCCATTATCCATGTCAATGGAGTATATAAGAACAAAAAAAAGAAAGAAAATTATTTATACTTAAGACCCTAAATAAATAATAAATAAAAAAAACGATGTTGAAACTTTTTATCCAAATAAAATAATAATAATAATAGTCATGCTTAAAAACATACAAAAGGTTATCATATATATATATATATATTTTTTTTTTTTTGTCATCAGGAAAAAACGAATTTGATAATTTAAAATATTGATTTCTATTTTCTATTTTTTTTTTTTTTTTTGTTGTTGTTGTTCTTGTGTAAAGTGAGAAGGAAAGAGAGTAACAAATAAAAAAATAAGAGATATTTCTCTTTATTTACTCTCTTCTATTACATTTATAGTGTCTGCATAATTTTTTATTCATCGTGCCACCCTCACTAAAGCCAAAAAAAAAAAACAAAAAAACTAGAGTTAGTACAAATATATATATATATATATATATAATATATAATATTATATAATATAATATAATCCACAGAAAGAGAAAAGAGAGACAGATAAAATATAATTACCACCACCACTCTCTCTCATTATTATTCCTATTATTATTATTATTCATGGTATTCTCTATTCCCTCCTACCTCTGCCTAGGCGATCGCCCCCAGCACGCGTTAGACGCACGAGCGCAGGGCCTTAACTTTGTGACGGTGTGGCCCAAGTCCGGCCACCTCCCGGACGCCTTATTTCAAAAAGAGTTTCAGCACCCCCACGCCGGCGACAGGGGAGGGGGAGGGGCACTTGCAAGTCAACAGAAACAAATCACCCCCACCGCATTCCTCCCCGTCGGCCCACCCCAAAAAGGGGAGGGCTTGGGGTCCTACTTTGGGGCTCTTCAACCCTCTCCTTTTCCACACATGCCTGATCACCCACAAACACGAGGGCCACAGCCTTTTCCAACACAAATGCCACGACAAATATTAACATCACCAGGAAAGTTGGGAAGTTATGGAACTCCGGGTATTGCATTGAGTGAAATTGGAAATGATTATATTGCGACGATATATGATCAACCGAGAATAAATGCGAAAAAAGAACGAGAAATGTGGCGAAGTCGAATGCCAGCGGCGGCTTTTAAACCTTGTGGAAGACGTGGGTTTACATTTGATGAAGGATTATTAACAGGGGCTTCTACATGTTATATGATGACAAAACCGTTTATGCAAAAGAGAGAAGTAGTACAAATGAAACATTTTATTATTGATAGACCTTGGAGACCTGCAGGTTATATAGAAGATAAACCAACAAATATGGAATACTGGGAGGATCCATATGGGGGATTTGACCCAAGACAAGATGCAAAATCACGAGTAAAGAAGCCGAGTGATGCTGTGTTTTTAACAGGATTTCGTGGAGATAACTTTTGGTACACGCAAAGTATTGTGTTTAAACGTTTGTAATAGTAGTGAAAGCACAGTGAAATGAAAAAAAAATAGAAAAAAATAGAAAAAGAGAATTTGGTGTGGTATAGTGTCGTGTTGTAATGAATCTCTGTTATTATTATTATTATATGTGTACAAAAAAAAAAAAAATTATTTAATTAGACTTCTTTCATCTTATCTAGTAAAAAAAAGAAATAAATTGCAAAAAAATAGAAAAAAAAACAAGTTTACAAAATGGAGAGGTTGATATTATTTATGAATTACGTGCACATTTTTGCAGAGGAGAAAAAAAAAAAAATATATATATATATATAAAGGTGTAGTTGTTTCTAGATAATGTAAAAGGAAATCACTTCTAGACTTCAACATATCCTTTTTTATTTTCTCAAAGTTTTATGTACCTTAGGTGTGAAGAAAAAAAAAATATATATATATATGGCAATTTAATTTGCTATATGAAAAAACAAAAAAAACAAACTCATTTTTCCTTTTTTTTTTATGTATATATGTACAATACTTCAAAATATATATATATATATATACTTTTGTTCCTTTTCTTTTTTTTTCTCTGAATTATTTTAGTAGTTAAGAGCATACAAATTTAGATATATATTTATTTATATATTTATCTTTTTTTTTTTCGTTTCTTTTTTGCTGTTATTCTTCTTGTTAATAATAGTAACATAATACCAGGAATAGAAAAGGCTCTAGAAATAAATAGAAAACAGATAAATATATAGATATAAAATATAAATAATAAAAATAATGCAACCGAATCAACGAATAAAAAAGCGACCAAGGCCTAGTGATACAGACAGTAGAAGTTCTATATTAAGTAGCACTAATCACAGTACGACTAGTGGGGCTAATATTAATAAACGAAGTAGTTCTAATTTAAATTCACTTGCATCTTCATTTCCTAATTCTCATTCTAATAATAATAATAATAATAATAATAATAATAATAATTCACACACTTCTCCTATTCTCTCTGCAACGGATATCATGTGGCAACAAAAAACAGAAGTCATACGTCAGCAACTTTTACAATTAGCACAATTATATACACAAAAAGCAAAAGAACATGAGGAAGTATTAGATGCTATTGAAGAAATGATTGCAGGACATGAAACAGAACTCGCCGCCATTACTGCAGAGTGTGAAATAAATAATAAAGAATTTCAAAAAGAAATGGATAAATTAAAACAACGTGAAAGTGAATGTTTTACACAAAGACAAGAGACAATAGAAGAAATTGAAAATTTACAAAATCAAAAAATAGAAATGGAGCAAGCAAGAGAGCGAGTACAGGAGGAAATTGTTATGCAATCTGATGCCTTGGAGCAATTACAAAAAGTATTAGAAAATCAACAGCAATTAACAGCAGAAGAGCAAGGGAAATTAGATATTATTATAGAAAAAGAAAAAATTATACAAGACGCCTCCTATGGGCTTACTGGGGAAGTAAAAGAAATGGTAGAGGAAATGGAACGTATTCGTAAAGAAAAAGAAGCAGTAGAATATAAATCAAAAGAAATTGAAATATTACGTCGACAATTATATTCACAATGTGAAGAGTTAAAAGGAACGATAAGAGTTTATTGTCGAGTAAAAGGTGGTGGAAATAATAATAATAATAATAATAATGAAAATTTAGTACCAACAGAAATAATTCGTGAAGGATCTGTTTCATCCCATAGTACAATTAATTCTCCTATGAAATTACATCATAAAGGAAATGATGTAAAATATAAATCTAATAGTAATCATAATAATAATAATAATAATAATCATAATAATAATTCTTCTCTACAACATGGGAGGTTTGTTTTCCCACAAGTTACTGGAGATAATCCACAGAAAACACTTTATATTTGTCAATCACGTAATAATGCCACTTCCACAGGAAAACAAGAGTCACGCGAGAAATTTACATTTGATCGTGTTTTTGATAGCAATGCAAATCAAGAAATTGTATTTGCTGAAGTAGAACCTTTAATTAATTGTGCAATTGATGGATATAGAGTTTGTATATTTGCCTACGGGCAAACAGGATCAGGTAAAACATATTCTATGGAAGGTGATGTGTGGGATGAAAAGAAATGTGGAATAACTCCAAGAGCCCTACGTACAATATTTCGTCGACAAGAAGAATTAGAAAAAGATGGGTGGAAGTATAAGTTAAGTTGTTATTTTATTGAAATATATAATGATGTGATTCGAGATTTATTGCAAGATCCTGCTATTTATGAACCAGGTGGTGTAGCTGTTTTACAACCTAATTATCATGTGATTAAACATCATAATACTAATAATAATAATAATGAAGCTGGTTCAACCAGTATAACAGGAGTTATTGAAAAACGTATTCATTCTCTCTCTGAGTTTCAACGATTATATGATGCCGCAATGAAAAATCGTAGTACCGCTAAAACAATATTAAACGATCGCTCCTCTCGTTCTCATTGTATATTTGTTTTAAAAATTGAAGGAATTAATAATTTATTACGTCAACGTAGTGAAGGAACCCTGTGCCTTGTAGATCTTGCAGGAAGTGAAAGAGTCAGTGACTCTGGTGTACAAGGGCAACAGTTTAAAGAAGCTATTAATATTAATAGAAGTTTATTAGATTTAGGAAAGTGTATTAGTGCATTAAATAATACTGGAAGTGTGGCCCCGTGGCGAAATTGTAAATTAACATATTTATTACAACATTATTTAGGCACGAAAGGAGGGAAAATGTTAATGTTGGTAACAGTTTCAGATAAAGAAGAACATATGCCGGAGAGTTTAAATTCATTGCGGTTTGCAACACGTGTGAATCAAACAATTGTTGGACCTTCTGTGAAACGTGTAAATACGTACTAAAAAAAGAAATTAAAAATGAAAATATAGAGAAGTTCTCACTTTTTGTTTAAATTGTTATTATTTAAAAGTAGAAAGAGTAAAAAATGTAATTAATTAATTAATAATACAAAGCATAATATAGAACAGAAAGGTGTCAACCTATAAATATGTGAATGTGAGGTTCTTGTTAACATAATTATATATATATATATAGATGCATGCTTAGAGTAGATTGTATGAAACCCACGTTTTTTTTTTTTTTTTTTTTTGTTTTGTTTTGTTTTGTTTATTTCTTTATTTCTTTATTTCTCTTAATTAAAAAAAAAAAAAAGGCCCAAACTATGCATAATATATTGGAGTTTTTAACTAATTAAAAAAAAAAAAAAGGTTCATTGCTATGTATTTATGTATATTTTTTTTTATTATTTCCTCTTTCTTTACTACATTTTCTTTTAAGACCATATCAAACACCAATCAAAAACATTAAAATATAATACACTTATTATTACTATTATATATTTACCCCACCCTTACATCAATACATAAATAACAAATATAAATAAATAAATATGTCACTTGATGAAACACACCCAGAACACCCATTAAACCTTATTCCTGAACTTTGTCGACAATTTTATGCTCTTGGTTGGGCCACAGGCACTGGTGGAGGCATATCAATTCGTTTTAATAATTATTATTACATTGCCCCTAGTGGAGTTCAAAAAGAACGTATTCAATCTTCTGATATATTTGTATTAAACTCCAATGCTGAAATCATTCACCCCCCACGTAATATTAAAATTAAAAAAATAAGTGAATGTACTCCACTTTTCTTTAATGCATTTCACATGCGTGGGGCGGGGGCCTGTTTACACGCCCACTCCCAACACGCATTACTCATAACACTTTTATGTGAAAAAGAATTTCGTATATCACATATTGAAATGATAAAAGGAATTATAAATAATGAAACAGGTAAGGCGTTTGGTTTTACAGATACTCTTATTATTCCAATTATTGAAAATACAAATTATGAAAGTGAGTTAACACAATCCATGGCAGCGTGTATGTTAAAGTATACAGCAACCCCAGCTATATTAGTAAGAAGACATGGAATATATGTGTGGGGGGAAACGTGGGAAAAGGTTAAAAGTATGATGGAGTGTTTTGATTATTTATTTGAATTGGGATTAAAGATGGAGGCACGTGGGATTCCTCTTGTAAAGGAGGAATAATAATTAGTAATAATAATAATAATAATAATATTTATTTAATTTGTTTAGTTTTTATTTATTTATTTAGTTATATATATTTATTTATTTATTAAATAATAATAATAAAAAAAACACTCTGGTGACGCTAACCTCCCTTTATAAAAACAAAAAAAAAAATATATAAAGCAAATAGTATATTTTATGCGGTATCGCGATATATATATATATATATATATATTAATAAGAAGAGAAAAAGTGGAATTTATCTTTTTATTTAATATTTAATATTTATTCTATTTATTAATACATTAGATGTTTTATAACTTAACTTTATTTCTCAAATTAAAAAAAAAAAAAAAATTTTCTTCTACTAATCTTTTTCTCTTGTTTCTAATAAAAAGAGTAAATTATTATTCCCCTCCCCCCCACACCTGTTGCTCTAAAAATGACAAAAACACGTCACCTCAGAAAATAAAGAATTCTAATAATAATAATAATAATAATAATAATACAAACTTGAAACCCCCACAAATAAATATTAAAACGAAGGAATTAAAAATTTAAATAAAAGAGAGTTAGCATATTATCATAGTTTAATTTAAAAAAAAAAAAAAAACAGAAACTGAATCCAGATATGATAATATTTAATATAATAATATTCAATATGATAAAATTGAAAAATGTGTTGAAGAGATTGAAGAATTTTCCCTCACAACACTACATCTTTCTCTTGGTATGAAGTGTGTGGAAAAAAAAAAAAAAAAAAAAGAATATGATTTTATTACAAAAGGCATTACAAATCCAAGGAAAAATTCTGTATTATTTATTGAAGATAAATAAATTCAAAACAATACGGAATTTGTTAATAAATTATTAAATGATATAGAAAAAGATTTATTAAAAAATCGAGAATGTTTAGTTTGCTATAATTCTCTAATTGATCCAATGATATTACTATGTTGACATGTTTATTGTAAAAATTGTATTCATAAATTATTTCCATTGAAAGAAATTAAACAAACAAAAAAAAAAAAAAAAAATCGTTGTACTTTGTACTTGAATAGAATATATTGAATATTTACATTGGTTTTTGTTAGAAAATAAAATTTATACATCTTCTACTTTTCAAATTTTTCTTATGACATATAAAGTAATATTATCTAAGAGAATTAACCTCACAAAATGCATCGCCTCATCTCATTTGATAATCAAATTCAAATAAAAGGAGGAAATATTTTATGGTAAAATTTATTTTAAAAGATACTGTGGATTCTTTATTAAATGAAATGGGAGAACATATAATAAAGTTAGCTTTCTCTCTTCGTCTGTGTAGACCTTATCAAATTGCAATGAGGTCTCGTAAACTTACTTTACCTAGTAAAGACTAAGAGTAAAAAATAAAAAAAATGAAAAAAATTTTGATTTCTTCCTTAAATATAATAATGACATCTAGAGGAAATAAAAAAGAAAATATTATTAATTATTATGTTAGTAGGGGGGAATAAAAACTAAGAGTATTTGGGGGTTTTATATAAAAATTATATATATATATATATATATATATAATAGTTCATTTACGGTCATTTGTAAAGCCTCTGCATATAAGGAATAATAACATTTATTATTTGTGTTTATCTAAGCGATGAGAGTTTTCAATAATGATTTTTTTTTTTTTCTGTTTTTAGTCATCTATTTGTTAAATATTAATCTTTGTGGGTTTTTTTTTTTTTTTTGTTTATTCCTTTTTTTTTGTTTTTTAAGAGTTAGAGGAAAAAACTATACAGTATTATAATATATATATATATACATATATATATATATATATATATGTCTTCTTTTCTTGTTTATAATTATTATTTACATTTGAATTCTTTTTCTTATTTGTTATTTTTCTCCTACTCTCAATTTTTTGCTTCTCGGAAATCATAGAAAAAAGACATTTCGAGTCAAAAAGGAAAATAGAAAAGAAAAAAAAAAAAAAAAAAAAAAACTAATAATAATAAAGAGAGTAAAAAAAAAAAAAAAAATTAATTGAAGGTAGCACCCCACTCCCCCCCCAAAAAAAAAAAAAAAAAAATTTTTTTTAATAACAAGTGATATATATATATATATACCTAAGACAACAACAACAACAAAAAAAAAAAGGTATTTCAATATAGAAAACAGATAGTACAATAAACAAAAAAAAAAAAACAACAACAAAACATTAAAACATATAAATAATGCAACACCCTAGTAAGCAACAAATTCAACCTATTGACTCCCTCACTCCATTCCTAGGCGGTAAGTGGTGGATTCGTGCAAGAGTTACAGATAAGTCTGATATTCGTACTTGGAATAAACCCACTTCACAGGGAAAATTATTTTCATTTACACTTATTGATGAATCTGCCTCTATTCGTGCTACAATATTTAACGACGCCGTTGATCTCTTTGATCCACTTATTGCAAACGGGCAAGTGTATTATTTCAGCGGGGGTCAAGTTAAAAATGCAAATCGTAAATTCAGTAATGTGAATAATGATTATGAGTTAACATTTGATGCTGCAAGTCAAATATCCCACGCACGCGATTCCAATAGCGCGGCAATCCCATTACAACGTTATAATTTTGTTCCAATTGAAATATTAAAACAACGGGAGGTGGGCTCGTTAGTTGATGTATTAGCTGCAGTAATAAGTGTAGAGGAAGTTGGGGCAATTACACAAAAATCAACAGGACGTGAATTAATTAAAAGAAATATTAAAATTGCCGATGCCAGTGCTGCAATTGAAGTTACTTTATGGAATGATCAAGCCAAGCAATGGAGTTTTACACCTGGAACTGTTTTAGCAATGCGTCAATTAAAAGTTGGAAGCTTTGATGGTGTGACACTTTCAGCAACATTTCAATCAGCATTTGATGTAAATCCTAATATTCCTGATGCAAATAAATTAGCAGAATGGTATATTGCAACTGGTGGCCGCGATGTAAACTCACTTTCCTCACTTGGACTTGGAAATAATAATAATAATAGTAGTGAAGGTAATCGCGGCCGACGTTACTTTGATGATATTATAAATGAAGGATTAGGTAAAGGCAATAAACCCGATTTTATTGAAGTTCGATGTATTCCAATTTATTTAAAACAAGATTCACAATATTATGACGCGTGCCCGACGTGTAATAAAAAAGTAACACCAGAAGGAGCCCAAGGCGATCGCTATCGATGTGAAAAGTGTGATATGTCCGTTACACCAATACAAAGATATTTAATTTCTATTCAAGCCAGTGATAATGTTTCACAAATGTGGTTAACATTATTTAATGAACCTGGTATTGAGTTCTTTGGAATGCCAGCGTCGGAATTAAAAAAACAACAAGAGGCGGACCCAATGTTTATTACAAAAATTGCCCAAACACGAATGAATCGCCCAGTGTTAATGCGATTACGAGTAAAGGAGGAAAATTCTGCAAATATATTAACAGGAAATGAAGAGGCAAGTGATAGAATAAGAGTTACTGTGATGAAAATTACAGAATTTATGCCTATTGATGCGGGATCTGAAGAGAAACGACATGCGATGGCAGCTCAATTAAAAACAGAATGTGAGGAAATGATTAAATGTATTGAGGCGTATCTATAAGAAAGAAAAAAAAGAAAAAAAAAAGATATTATTAATTATGATTTATGATTTAAATTATTTTACGATTGGTAAGTATAATTTTCAATGGAGAAGAAAAGGAAGGAAGATAAATTGAAAGAAAGACCATAGAATTATTTTATTTTATTTTATTTTTTTTTTTTTAAGAAAATAAAGAAAGAATATATATATATATATCTCTCTCTATATCTATACACAGAGAAGTATACAAAAAAAAAAAAAAAAAGAGAAATGGGGGAAAAAATAAAGAGATTTAAACTATCAACACAGATACAAATTCATCTTTTTTTTTTTTTTTTTTTTTTTGTGTGTGTGTGTTTGTGAATTTCATACAGAAATATTTGTTTCTAAAAAAAAAAAAATAAATAAAAAAAAATAACTAAAAAAAAAAATACATTCAGAGAAATAAAAATTATAAAGAAAAAGAAGAATAGAATGAATAAGGAAAAAAAAGAAAAGGAAAAAAATCTTTATTTTTGCATTTTACTCTTTTATTTTGTTAGTATTTTCCACATCAGATGTAGAAGCCACATTAGGCAGAAATATACACTCATAAAGAAAGAATTATTATAAATAATAATAGTAAAACTATTTGTTTATTATTTTCTTTATTTCCTATTTTTTTTAATTTATAATCTTATTCTTCTCTTGGTTTATGTTTATAAATATTATAAATAATTTGAGGTAATAAGTAATTAAAAAAAAAAAAAAGGGTAGGTTAGATTTAAGAATTAAAAAAGAAAAAAATAAAATAAAATGCAAAGAACTCAAAGAGTACTTCTTAACGTTCGTCCCTCTCCCAGTGTGAGTACGCGTTGTGTATTCACATTACAATCCACACAATTCACACAAATTCCCTATACAAATTCTACAATAAATAATAATTATTATCATTATCAAACTCGCCCATTACATATTTCTTCTCTACTTCTCAATACAATAGAGACTTCAGCGACAAATAATAATAATAATAATAATAATAATAATAACGGTAATTCTAATATCTCTGGAAGTACTCCTAGTGGTAGCAATATAAATAATAATAATAATATGAATAGTAATAGTAATAATAATAATAATAATAATAATAATAATAATGGGGCTAGTGCACTGGATGTGGCGATGCGAGTTAATAAATTAAAAAGATTACATCAAACAGGTGGAGGCCCTGATGGGAAAAGAAGAATTGAATTAGATGCCTGGGGTGAATTAAACAGTTTAACAGAAGAACAAATTAACTCTGCAGAGGGAAAAGCTGTTTCACTTTTGTTAAATTCATGGGCCTACTTTGCAAAGTATTGGGAAAAGGGGAAGGATGGCCCATTAAGTAATAATAATAGTAATAGTGATAATAATAATAATAGTGGTAATGCTGCAACTTCTGCTTCTAATAATTAACTAATTAAGTAGTATTAGTAATAATAAGGTATCAACAATATCACAGAATTATGCTGAGAAAATATAGTAGAGAAGGCGTATAAATATAATTATAAAAAAAAAAAAAAAAAAAGAAATTACCAAGATTCTTTTTTTTTTTTTTTTTTTTTTTGTGTGTGTGTATATACGCATTTCTCATTATTATTATTTATTATTAGTTATTATTATCATTATTATTTCTTTTAATCTTTCCATATCCAACTCTCTCTCTCTCTCTCATATATATATATACACGCATTACGTGTGTTCATTATTTGTGCTAATTCCCTTTTATTATGAGAATAATGAGAAAAGATTGGAAAGAAAAGAAATAAAATAAAATAAGAAATAAGGGGAAACAACTGTTATTCTTCTAGTAATTTTATTAAAAAAAAAAAAAAAGATAAATAACAAGAAGCACCTGTAAACTTCACAGAGAAAGAGAGAAAAGAGAATCAGAAAGACAGAATTATAAAGTAGAAAGAAAGAAGAAAAAAAATATTGTTTTGTTTTGGCTAAATCCCTTTATTTATTATTATTATTATTTTTTTTTTTTCTTTATAATTTATATATGAAAAAAAAAAAAAAAAACGAATGCTAAGAATAAAAAATATTATTATTACTATTTATTTATTTATTATTATTTTTTTTTTTTTTTTGTTTATTTTAGGCTTCCGCTCCTCTTCTAGCGGAGAGTCAACTTTTTTGCGGCATTTAGATAATACAAGAGAAGAGAAAAGTAATTTAAAAAAAAAATAATAATAAGAAAAACAGAGAAAATAAGAAAAGAAAAAGAATACAATAATTATTAAACAATTAACTCATTAAACAAAACAAAACAAAAAGAAAATTAAAAAAATATATATATATATATATATATATAAATAAAGAAAAAAATATATTAAATGCGGCGATTCATTGCAGCCTCCATGTGGCCCCGCCTAAATTCCTCAGCATTTCATTCATTTATTTATAAATATTATAAAACAAGCGGCCGCCTCCCAACACGAGGAAATGAAAAGAAAAAAGAAGAAGAAGAAAATAATTATTCACATCATCGTTATAATAATAATAATAGTAATAATAATAATAATAACAAATATCAGCAGAGAAGAAGAGGAGGAGGAATTGGTGTACGATCACGTCAGCAATCAAACTGGAGAAAAAATTTAGAAGCAAATACAGAAGAAATGAAATTATCATTAAAGTCTAATAATAATAATAATAATAATAATAATAATAATAATAATACAAGTAGAAGTAGTGGACGTTTCTCACATCGACATGGTGTTTCTATGAAAGAAATATCATCAAAATTAATATCATCACAAAATAAAGAAAATAAAAATAAAAAAGAATTTAGTAAAAATAGTAATAAAGAAGAAGAAAATAATGAAAATAAAGGATATTCATCTATGCAGGTTTCCTCTATCACAGCATTGGAGCATCTTTTAAAAGTACATGTAGCAATGAAAAATAATTATGAATCGTTACAACAAAGTCAACAAGTTCTTATAAGTTTTTCAATAGCGTGTGCTGAGGCTTTAATGCAAATAGGAATTCCTATAAAACGTCGGCAAAATAATAATATTAATGATAAAACAAATGAAAATGATATTGCCGTTTTAGTAAATCATAATAATAATAATAATAATAATATAACAAATAGTGAAACTATGAATTCACATGTTTTTTATATTCAAGCAGATTCTCCACTTTTTAATACTCCTATTACATTTCCTTCACTTCCTTTAGAGGCATTATTACAAATGAATACAATAATATCAACTTCTTCCGCTTCTTCTATGATAGGAGAAAGTGATGTATTATTAGCTTCAATAGAAGTTGAGAATTCAAAGTTAAGAAAAGAAACTATTAATAATAATAATAATAATATTAGTATCGATCCAAATACAGTCTGGGGAGAAATTAGACCTGGGCTTGAGGAAATTTTTGCAAGTTTACAAAATATTGCAATTAATGATATTGTACAACTTATAGAAACTTTAATGTATTTTAAATGGATAAAAGATGAGGAAGTTGTAGAGTGGAGAAAAGGATCTGAAAGTGAGAAATTATGGAGTGAAACGACTTCTCTTCTTAGTAATACTATTTTTAAAAAACGAATAAAACAAGAAGAATCTAATAATAATAATACACCTTTATTATCAAATGAGACACAGGATATGGTAAAACGTTTAACAGAAAATGTTATTGATCGTATTCCACGTATTGATTCTGTAGAAAATAAAATTAATTCTAATTATTCTAATTCTAGTATTCATGCTATTGATTTAATGTTAAATATATTAATGCGTGTTTGTATCTGGCAATGGCCTACTATTTCTTTTATGGATCAAACAACTTTAGTATATATTTCTACATTTCCCTGGTTTACACAAGATATAAGTATACAAGCTGGAGCATGGATGACATATTATTATATAAAAAATTTATTAGATAAAGATAGTAAAATAAATTATCAATGTACATTTACATTTACTAGACGTTTGCGTCGATTGTGTTGGCCTGAAATATATGATATAAATTCAAATTTCGTTCGAAAATATTTTATAAAAGAAAGTGTAATAGCTGTAGAAAGTAAAAATAATGAAGTATTACCTCAAACAACATTAGAAAAAGAAGAAAAAAATAAAGAAAAAGAAAAGGAAATTCAAATACATTCTCTTCCTGCTTTTCGTGATATTTCATCTATTTTATATGCAAATATAAATAAACAATGTGTGGGGTATGAACTTTTATTAATTTGGCTTTCACAAACATATAATTTAAATCAACAACACCGTCGTAATTCTCCACATGGAAGATATATAAGTGCAACTGGTATTTGTATTGCGGAAATTGATAATTTTGTAATGGGACGATTTTATGAAAAATATAATAAAGGAAATTGGACTATTTTATCATTATTAAATGCATTCGATTCTTCTTCTTTTTCTTCAAATAATAATAATAATAATAATAATAATAATAATAATATTTCATCTTCTTCTTTATCAGTATTAAATCGACTAACAGAGTATGCACAAATTCCTTATATGTTAACACGATTATTTTTTTATAGTTATTATCATACAATTCCTCATATCTGGCAAGGAATTACAACTAAAAGAAAAGAAATATTATGGGAAGCTTGGCTACGAAGTATAGCGAGACCATTAGTAAAAATTATTAATTCAAATGATAAAACAAAATCCAATAAAGTTGTGGGTTTTTTAGAACCTTTAAAAGCTATTTTAGCTTCAGATTTAATGTTTTCACGATTTATTACACGTCTTGTTATTATTTCACTTCTTGAGATTGCCTCATTAGGAAAAGATAATAATAAAAATAATAAAAGTAAATCATTAGAAGAGTTATGTACAAATATTATTGAAGTTATTTACACTGGAGCTCTTGTTCTTTATTGTAATATAGATGCTGCATCTGGTGGAAATAATCTAACGAAAGCATCATCTATTAAAATTAATAATAATAATAATAAAGAAAAAGAACAACAACAACAATATCAAGCTATAATTGCAATTCGTCGTCCTTTTAAAGAAGCTATTTCTCTAATTATACAACGCATGCATTCTGAACATATTCCTTTGGCAAATAAATTATTAAATACATTATTTGAACTTGAAACAAGAGATATTTCACAGGAAAAAATATTATCTGGAATTCGAAGAGAAATTTTACGTATTTGTAGTGATGATAATGAATCCCATGAAGTTAT
The DNA here is from genome assembly GCA_030849755.1 of Trypanosoma avium. Taxonomy (NCBI): domain Eukaryota; phylum Euglenozoa; class Kinetoplastea; order Trypanosomatida; family Trypanosomatidae; genus Trypanosoma; species Trypanosoma avium. The sequence continues at coordinate 30,124 of JASANY010000875.1, forward strand.
TCATAAATGGTTAATACATAGAACTTTATTAGCAAAAGAAAAAGAAATAATATATTTAGCAGAACCTTTACTAAAGGAATGGCAAAAATTAATTCAAGAAATAGATGCAGGACTTCCAGCACAACTTCCAACTTTAATAGAATGTTGTCGAAGTTTATTACAATTATTAAAACTTCGAGGAAGTAATATTATTAATAAACAAACAGAAGAAGAATTAAAAGAAGAAAAAGAAAAAAAAGTTATTTCTGTTAATATAGCTCTTGAAGCTGTATTAAATGCATCGAATCCAGTATTTACTAAATATGAATTACAAGTTATATTAACAATACTTTCTAGAGCTATTTTATCACGAACTTCTTCTATTAAAAATTTAGGTACATTTTCTATTTCACATGAAATTTCTCTTCTCATAACTCCTTCAAATAATAATAATAATAATAATAATAATGGAGGAGAAAATAATAATAATAATAATAATAATCGAAAAAGTCATGAAACACAAACACCTGTTGTTGTAACAAATTCTTCTTCTACTTTAGATCGTATTTTATTATTAGAAAAAATATTATCGAATGAAATATTAATAAAATCAAATGAATTACCATGGACATCTCTTTTAGAAGCTATTTTAATGCAACTTACCCCATATAATATTTTAGAAAAAATATATAAAACATTAGATGCAGGAAAAGAAATTATTATAAATAATAATGATGATAATGATAGTAGATCTCGTTATCATATTCAATTACAAAATATGGAAAAAGATATTCAAATAAATCGTCATCAAAGAATTGTAGCAAATCTTGTATTTCATAAATATTATTCATTTGTTACTCCACATGATGAAGGGTGGTCGGATGGAATAATAAATAAAAAAAATATTGAATTAGAAGAAGAGGAATTAAATTTTAAAAAAGAAAATAATAATATTAATAATGGGGAATCTATTAGTGAAATTAATCATTTACAAGATATAACATGGTTATTACTAAAAGCTTTATTAAAGGCGGAGATTATTAATAATAAAAGTAATTATAGGAATAATACAAAATTAGAAAAAACAAATATTAATAATTCAAATTCACCAGAACAAGAAAAAGAAGATCGAATAGAACACCTAGAACGTATTCTCACTTGTCATGCATTAACAGCCTATATTCGTTTATCCACAACAAATATTGGAAATATATCTTTACAAGATGCTTATAAATTATTTATTCAAAAAGCTCATTTAGCAATTGCTTCATTAACACATTTAAATAATGATAGTGATATACTTTTTTTATGGTTAGTTTCTAATGCTATAAATGTAGGAATACATATTTTTCCTACAAAAGTATATAAATGGCCAGTAGGAAGTACTGGAGGAGAAGAAGTATTATTATTAACAGAATTAAATAATAATGAATTAAAAGATATTTCTTTAGAAGATAAAACATTACATCTTATTCAAGCTTTAGCGCCTCATGTGCAAAGTGAAATGCTACGCCCCAATCCACGTTTAAAATTTATTGTAAATACACTTGTTGCCATTCAATCTTTAAATAAATTAGGAATTCATATTGATATTGCAAGTCTAAATATAGATCAATTATTATTACGAGCAAGCTCAGAGCGTCGTTTACTATTTCGTCATTTAAATCTTTTCATGATTGGATGCTCTACATTTCATAATACTAGACATTCTTTATTAAATATTGCATCTTTTATTAGAGAAGCTCGTAATTGTCTTTCATTAGCAGAAATAGAGCGAGCTTTTATTGCAATTGCATTATCAGCAGATGCTTTTGCAAAACATCATGAAATTCAAGCAGATATACAACAAGATCAATCTATTAGTATTAATAATAATAATAATAATAATAATAATAATGGAATAGTATTATTAGATATGGCCCACATTACAGCCCCAACATTACGAATAACTCCAACACAACTTCGTCATGCCTGGAGTGCATTATCAAGAAGAATATTAGAAATTGCAAATAATGTTCCAATAAATATATTTATAAATTGTTTACATTGTGCTGGGGCTGTAGCCTGTGTGGATACGCGTATTTATCAACAATTACTTTCATATATAATTGAATTTCGACAAGATGAACTTTCACTGCGGGATTGGGCAATTATTTTAAAAACAGTTCGATTATCAATAGAATATCAGAGAAGTTTTGCAGAATATCTGTGGGAACCTGTGAAATGTTTTTTAAATAAAATGCAAAAAGAAAGTTTTAGTCATTTATGTTATATACATGATGATGGGAAAAGAATTAATAATAATAATAATTCATTATTATTATTATCGCATGAGGAATTTATAGAAGAACTTTGCCTTTTTATAGAAGCTTTACCAGAAGTATTTATAGGAAATGTAGAATTTTGGGAATTAGTTCGAAATGCTCTTAAAGTTCAGTGGATTTCTTGTTTTAATGCAACAGGAATTAATATTAATATTTTATTAGAGGAAAATCAAGAACAATCTATTATGTGGTTACGGGAATTAACACAAAGTTATGCGTGGGCGGTGCGAACTGCTGGGTTTCATGAATTATGTGAAATTCCTATTTTGTAAGAAATTTATTATTAATTTTGTTTTCTTTTCTTGTTAGAATTTTAGGTTTAGATGAGAAGTGATTTATTTCACTTTATTTTTTTTATTTATATATTTGTTGTTGTGATGAGGTTGTTGTCCTTTTTTTTTTTTTTTAGGAAATTGAAGTATTTTATAAATATATATTTATATAATATTTTTTTTTTTTACTACCAATATAACATAATTTCAAATAAATTTTCTTGTTCTTTATTTTCTCATTTATCTTTTAAAAAAAAAAAAAGACGTGTGGTCTTCTGTAATTATCTCATTCACATAAATTTCAGAAAGAAAATTTAATAAACATAAATATATTTATGGAAGAAGTTTCTGTTATTCCTATAGAAGTACAGTGTCGTCCATTATTACAAGTAAATAATGCAGAACTTTCAAAAGTTATTACAAGTTTTATTAGACAACGTTATTCTATAATTTACCCAGGTGAAATTCTTTCTATTAAAAATTCCTCATATCTTATTACTTCTACTGTAGAAAATATTCGTGTATGTGATGTGTATTGCCCACAACATGGTATTAATACAAGTAAAGTTAATTATACTTTTATTATGTATTCTCTTTTCACAGATAAAAATTATGATGAACGATTTGAAAGTAATGATGAAGAAATTACATTACCCTCATGTTCTGTTTTAAAATTACCAAATATATCTTTAGATGGATTATGGGAATCTCTGTATTATGGTGAAACTGTATTAGATTCTATGAAATTAAAACTTAATTTATTACAATATATGTATACTGCAATGATATTTTCTAATATTGGGGTAAATTCTAATATAATTACTTGGAATCGTTTATTATTAATATATGGGCCACCTGGTACAGGTAAAACATCATTATGTAAAGCACTTGCCCATAAATTATCTATTCGATTTTCAAATATATTTTCATCTTCTTCTAAATTTATTGAAATTAACGCGCATAGTATTTTTAGTCGTTGGTTTAGTGAAAGTGGAAAACAAGTGATGTTACTTTTTAAACAAATTCATGCAATGTCAGAGGAAATAAATACACTTATATTTGTTTTAATAGATGAAGTTGAAAGTTTAGCCGCAGCAAGGCAATCTGCTATGAAAGGAAATGAACCTTCAGATTCTATCCGAGTTGTAAATGCGTTGCTTACTCAATTAGATAGTTTACAACATAAAAAAAATATTATTGTGTTAGCCACAAGTAATATTACAAATGCTATTGATGTTGCCTTTATTGATCGAGCGGATAAAAAAATATTTATTGATACACCTGGGCTGCAGGCACGTCTTATGATGCTTCAATTAAGTACAAAAGAAATGTTAAAATCCGGATTAATTCTTTCTATTAATAATAATAATAATAATAATAATAATAATAATAATGAAGAAGAAATCAAAAATGAAAGAAAATTTTCTATAATAGAGTTATCTAATGTAGAGTTACATAAGAAAGAAGTTCAACAATTAGAAATTGTAGCGAAACAATGTGAAAATTTTAGTGGTAGAACTATTAAAAAATTACCTTTTCTTGCATATAGTCATTATGTAAAAGGTAATGGATCTGTGGGTTCTTTTTCTATTTCATTTATGAGTTACATTAATGGTTTAATAGAAGTTGTACAGGCAGAATTATCAGCACGAAAATCCATGATATCCTCTTAAAATTATTATTATTTTATTTATTTATTTATTTTTTTTTTGAGGGGGAGGGGGAATTTATTTATTTATTTATTTTTTTTTTTTTTAAGGAAAACACAGACACTATTATTGGTTTCTCTCTTTTTTTTTTTTGATTTTGTTATCTTGGTCAGAACACAACAGAAGATTTAACAAAGAAAAGAAAAAAAAATACTTTTTACAGAATAAATACAGGTAATTATTGTTTTTAGTCATTTATTTATTTCTTTCCCCCTATTTTTACTATTATTATTAGTTATACTATATTTATGATTTATTCATTATTATTTTTTTTTTCCTCTTTCACACTCTCTTTTAAAACATTTTATACATATATACATATATATATATATATATATACATTACAGTAAAATATCATATAATCACCCTAGTAAGTAACTAAACATACACATACACACACACACATACATTCATCACAAAAACAAATAATAAATAACTAACTAACAAATAACTAATATAAATAAATAATAAAATTACAATCATGGGTCGTACAGTGTTAATGGTAGCAGAGAAGCCCTCCCTCGCGGAGAGTATTGCATTTCATCTTTCTAATGGTCAAGCCAGCAAGAGAACTCGAGCTTTACCTGTTTTTGAATATCATAATTATTTTCAAGGCGCTCCTGCTTTTTTTAAAGTTACGAGCACCACTGGTCATATCTTTTCTTGTGACTTTACCCCACAACATCAAAGCTGGGATAGAACAGAGGAAGAAGAATTATTTAAAGCGCCAATTGTGTGGAAAGAAGAAACAGGAAAAGTAAGTAAACACTTATCACAAGAAGCAGAAGGATGTGATACTTTAATTCTTTGGTTAGATTGTGATCGAGAAGGAGAAAATATATGTTTTGAGGTGATGCAAGTAGTGCGACGGAGTATTCATGATATGCGAAATATATTTCGAGCAAAGTTCTCTGCTATTACGAAAGAAGAAATTACACACGCGTTTTTAAATTTAGTAAAACCAAATAAAAATATATCCGATGCGGTGACATGTCGGCAGGAGTTAGATTTAAAAGTAGGCGTAGCATTTACACGATTTCAAACAAAATATTTTCAAGGAAAGTATGGGGATCTTGATGCGAGTGTAGTGAGTTATGGTCCTTGTCAAACCCCAACATTAGCATTTTGTGTTCAACGACATGATGAAATATTAAATTTTAAACCTGAAAATTATTGGAAACTTGTACCTGTTTCAAATAGATTTGGTACTTTACTTTCATTTGAGTGGAATCGTGGACGTATTTTTGATGAATTAATGGCACGCTTACTACATCAAAAAGTAACACATAGTAAAATAGCAAAAGTTGTAGATATTTCTGTTGGAAATGATACTCGGGCACGGCCAATAGCGTTAAATACTGTAGAACTTATGAAAGTTGCAAGTAAAGCTCTTGGTATTGGTCCACATCATGCTATGCAAATTGCAGAAAATTTATATATATCTGGATATATTTCCTACCCACGAACAGAGTCTACAGCATATCCATCTTCTTTTAATTTTATGGGTCCTCTTACTTCACAAGAAAAAAGTCCTATTTGGGGTACATATGTGAAAGAATTACTTCAACGTGGGCATGTGAAACCAAAAGCAGGAAAAGATGCAGGAGATCATCCACCAATTACACCTATGCGAGCTGCAGGACCTGGAGAATTATCAGGAGATTCTTGGAAAATATATGAATATATTACAAGACATTTTATTGCGACTCTTTCACCAGATTGTAAACTTATGAAAACGAAACTTGTGATTGATCTTGGAGGAGAAATATTTAGTTTTACTGGTAAAGTAGTAGAAGATCCTGGATTTACTGTAATTCTTCCTCATTTAGCAGTTAAAGATGATAAAGTTCCTACAAATATTCAACCTGGTAGTGATTTTCCTATTTCAGATGTAAAATTACAAGCAGGACAAACACAACCTCCAGGTTATTTAACAGAATCTGATCTTATTGGTTTAATGGAAAAATATGGTATAGGTACAGATGCTTCTATTTCACAACATGTAAATAATGTTGTTGAACGTGGATATTGTACTGTAAAACCAGGACGTATTATGGAACCAACTAAACTTGGAGTTGTTTTAATTCATGGTATTAAAAGTATTGATCCAGAACTTGTTTTACCTTTAGTTCGTAGTAAAGTAGAAGAATATGTAACATGTATTGCTGAAGGTCAAGCTAGTCTTGATGAAGTTCTTTCATATTCATTAGAACTTTTTTTTAATAAATTTAAATTTTTTAAAGAAAATATTGAAAGATTTGACTCTCTTATGGGTGCTTCTTTTTCTTCACTTTCAGCTACTGGAAAACCTATTACACGATGTGGAAATTGTATGAGATATTTAAAACATTTAGAAGCCAGACCGCAACGATTATATTGCGCCTATTGTGAAATTACCTACGCCCTACCTCAAGGTGGAACTATTAAACAATATTCTAGTTTTAAATGCCCATTAGATAACTTTGAACTCGTGATTTGCCACGTCGATGGCGGTAAGTCATTTCCAATATGTCCTAATTGTTATAATAATCCTCCTTTTGAAGATATTTCACATCGTAAAGGTCGTCAGGTTATGGGTTGTGATGAGTGTCGACACCCCACATGTTATCATTCACTCGCAACAAATTATGTTGCAGATTGTGTTGATGAAAGGTGTGATGGATGTATGGCGTTTGTCCCACGAACTTCAGGAAAATGGAAAGTGTGTTGTAATCATTGCACGATGATGATATTACTCCCCCCAAGTGCTCAGAGAGTTTATGTGAGTTCAGAGGATTGCCCAGAGTGTGGGGCGAGGATGATGGATTTGCAATTTCCTGAAGGAAAGTCACCGCTGCCGAATAGAAAAGATCGAATTGTGGGTTGCATTTTTTGTGATCCGGCGTTGAGTTCAAATGTGGCGGAGGTACGAGGACGTATTGGGAACTTTAGTAGAGGAGGAAATCATAATAATAATAATAGAGGACGTGGTGGGCGAGGTGGAAGAGGGAGAGGAAGAGGAAGAGGAAGAGGAGGCAGGGGTAGACATGAATAAAATAATAATAATAAATTTAATAATAATAAAGGATATACATTATGATTGTTGTTCTTGTTGTTGTTGTTGTTGTTGTTGTTGTTGTTGCGGTTGTTTATTTGTTTGAGTTGGTTGGGTAAGAAAAATAATGAGAGAGAGAGAGAGAGAATCTGTTTGTATATATGTGTGTGTGTGTGTTTTTTGTTTTTTTGCTTATGTTGGAATTAGGAATATAATAATAAATAAAAAACGAAGTTATTGATAATAAATTTCAGTATATCAATTAACTGACTTTTCTTTTAAAAGAAAAAAAAAAAAAAAAAAGTATTGTGTATTCTTTTTGTTGTTCACTTATTAGGTGTTAAACTATATTATATCATCATATAGTAGTAAAATAATAATAATAATATTTTCCCCTTTTCTTTTATTTTTTTTTAATATCTCTCTCTCTCTCACACTCACACACACTCACCCCAACACCCCCAAAATCCACAAGAACAGGTCATTAAATTAAATTAGAAAGAAAAGAAAAAATAAAAATAAAAATAAAATAAAATAAATAAATAAATGAGTCACAATACCCCTAGTCAACAGGCCCGTATTGATAACCTCCTCCGCCTGCCTGAGAATCGTGAGTGTTTTGAGTGTCTTGCAAAGCAGCCCCGCTGGGCGAGTACAAACTTGGGAATATTTATTTGTCTTCGCTGCGCTGGCCTACACCGGGCCCTAGGCACACACGTCTCTAAAGTACGCTCAACGAATATGGATAGCTGGGAGCCAGTCATGATAACGCACTGTGCGGCGGTGGGAAATAAACGCGGGCGAACTTTATATGAATTTCAACTTCCAATAAGTCAGCGACCAAGTGCGAGTAGTCATAATAGTACAGTGGAGCGATTTATTCGAGATAAGTATGAGAGGCGAGTGTATTATCATCCACAGTATGAGGAATTACTGCGAGGGTATTTGGCAGGAGATTCTTCTAATTGTAATTCTAATAATAATAATAATAATAATTCTGGTGTTGCTTCGGGTTTAAGTGTAGAGGAGGAGAAGTTAAAGATATCTTCAGCAACAAATTTAATGCCAATGTTATGGGGTGATGCTCCAACAACAAATACTAATAATAATAATAATAATAATAATAATAATAATAATGTGAATTCACAAATAAATTCTACTCCTATGGTAGGGAATAATGGGAATAGTAGTAAAAGAAGTATTGACATTGATGATCTTTTTACTGTAACGGCACCAACAAATACTACTCAACAACAACAATATAATAATTATCATAATTATAATCAACAACAACAACAACAAACAGTGTGGACACAACATACAGGAAATGGTGTGAGAGGTAATCCTCAACACAACTCTTCGCTTCCTTCAGTTTCAGTAGATGCTAAAGATGAAATACTTTCATTATTTAGTGCCCCACCAACTCAACACTCTCCGTATGTGTATAGTGCGTGGAAACCCCAGCAAACTTCTTCAACTCACTACCTATCTTAGTAAATGTGTGATATGTGAGAGAGAGAGAAAAAAAAAAAAAAAAGTAAAAGTAAAAGCAAAGAAAAAATTAAAGAGGAAAAAGGTGGAGGATTAAAAAAAAAAAATTATTAGAGCAATTTTTTTTTAAAAGAAGTAAATGTTAGTTGTTCTTTTTTTTTTTTTTTTTTTCATATATTATTTTTCTTGATGACAAATATTGCTCTGAGTCGATTTTTTTTTTTTTTTTTTTGAATTAATTTATGAGTCTAATTCTTTATTTTTGTTCTTGTTATTGTGGTTATTTGTTGGCTTGCTTTCTTTTGTTTTTTTATTGAGTATATTTATGTTAAATATATTTCTATTCTTTTTTTTGTATTTAGCCCTTTGACTTTTTAATTATTATTTTTTTTTTTTTTTTTAAGTCATTTTAGGCAATTAGGAAGGAAAAAAAAAAAAAAAAGAGAGAATAGTAATAATAATAATAATTAAAATATTTTCCCTTTTTTTTCAGATATATATATATATATAAATGGGAAATCAATTAGCAGCAGCAACTGCTGTAAATGTTGCGGATGTTTCTTCTTCTCTTCAACTTGTTGCTCCCTTAGGTGGAGAGCATCGTAATTATTTTAGATCATTTCATTGTACAAAATTAATAGATAATGGAAATATAACATCCCCACTTCGTTCACGAAATATACTTTCTACTAGTGAAACTCAAGAAAACTTTCAACCATTATTACGACGTCATTTACAATGGTCTAGAAATAACGATGTTGTTGTAAAAGTATTTGTACGTACTATTGGAGATAATGCTCAGAGACAATTAGTAGAATTTTGCTATGATTATTTAATTAGTATATATAATCAAATAAAACAAGTTTCAGAAACTACAAGTGATAATATTATAACTATTGATAGTTATAATTCTCAAGTTATTAATAATATTAATAATAATAATAATAATAGTAATATTAATACATCATTACCATGTAATATATTATTTTATACTGGAATGGAAATACAAAATGATAGATTTTGTATGTTAGAAAGACCTTTTATTGCTTTTTCTTTATCAGAACGTTTTACTATGAGACCTTATTGGGATATTGAAATGCGTTTATTTGTTGGATATCAATTATTACAAAGTTTAGTACAATTACATGAAGTATGGAATACTATTCATGGAGATTTAAAAACAGATAATGTTATGCTTGATACCTCTGGTTGGCTTTATATAACAGATCTTTCTCCTTTTAAACCTGCACTTTTACCTGCAAATAATCCCGCATTATTTGATTATTATTATGATACCAATGAAACACGTAAATGTTTTTTATCTCCTGAAAAATTTGTGGATCAACCTCTTCCGTTTAATACATTAAATGTGAATGCTAATGGTCATACAAAAGCAATGGATATTTTTTCCGCAGGGTGTGTATTAGCACATATATTTACAGAAGAACCTCTTTTTTTTCTTTCAGATGTTTTAGGTTTACGTTTGCTTCAAACGCAGAGAGAACGTGAAGTAATAGTTGAAAGAAAATTAACAGAACGTGGCATTTCATGTCATTTATCTCGTATGTTACTTGATATGCTATGTACTTCTTCAAATAATCGTCCTAGTGCTAGAGAGTTATTAGAGAAATATACACCCTTGGTATTTCCAGCATATTTTGATTTTATATATCGTGATGTACTTCCACCATTACTAGCAAGACCACCAGATCTTCAAATACAATTACTTTATTCTCGTTTAGAAGATATTCTTGAAGAGGCAAATAGACGATGTAAAAATATAGAATTTTCTACTGAAATTAATAATAATAATAATGCTAAACAAGCCAGTGTATTATTATTACTTCCTATTATTCTTAATGCTAGTATTCATTTAATAACAGCGGATGCATTTTGTAAAATTATGTATTTAATTCAAAAAATATTACCTCATTGTCCAATGGAAGTTCAAATCGATACTATTCTGCCTTATATTTTACATTATATAAAATCTGAAAATAATCCCATAGTAGCTCGTATTCTTGCATTACGTACATTATCTTTTATATGTCATTCTATTAACTTTTCAATAAGTGAAGCTACAATGTTTGATGATCTTGCTCTTCCATGTATAGAAGATCTTATATTTAAATCTGAAAATAATGATGCCTCTCTTCTTGTAGAAGTTGCAAATCAATTACCAGGTCTTCTTCTTTTAGCACGAATTTTTTTAGAAAAACGTCAGGCTTTAGCTTCTGCAAATTCATGGCAAAATAATTTTGGTGAACAAGTTAATTTTCTTATTGAAAGAGGTTGGAATGCATTACGATTACTTTATAAACACAATAATACAACTGTAGTGGTTGCAATTTTACGAAAAACAAAAGAAGTTGTACAATTTTTAGGCGAGGAAAGAACTCAAGATGAATTAATTCCTTTTCTTACTACGGCGATTGCCTCTGCTATTGATGTGCAACGTGAATTATATCCACAAGCTATATTATGTCATTTAAAGTTAGAATCACCAAAATTAAAAACATTAAGTTTCTTTGTTGATGAAGGTTTACGACAAACGGATATTATATGTTTACAAAGAACTATTGATAGTATTGCTATTATTGTAGAAAGTAAATGTTTACCTGTGTGGGATGTGATGCCATTAGTACATCAAGCTTTACCTCATATTATGAATTCTAATAATTTTGTTAGTTTTTCAACTTGTAAACTTGTTGAAAAAGTTGCTCGTATTCATCGTATAAGTGATGTTTATATGTATCTTGAATGTGGAATTCGACCTCTTTTAAGACATTATATTCCATTATCTCGTATAGCTTCTTTTCCTACCGCGGTAAAATTAGAACTTTCAAATTATATTATAGGTATGGAACAATCTATAAATTCTACAAATTTAATTACACGAGTTATTGGAGGTGATACGGAATTACTTCAACGTATTTTACGTAATAATAGTAATAATAATACTCGTCGTGAATTACAATATACGGTTCAATATAATATTTCTAAAAGAAATTTAAATGGTCTTACTTCACGTGTTAGTTTTGTAGATATTTCATTTGATCCTACTATGATAAATTCTGAAGATAATTCAAATAATAAAGAAAATAATAATAATACTACTCCATGGAAACTTTCATTTAAACCAACTTCACGTGAATCTAAAAGAATTCAATTACGTCAACAATCTTTAATAACAAATAAAAAAGATTTCATTACTAAACCTTTTACAAACACAATAGCATCTCCAGATAACCTATGTGCTACAGGGCGTCGTATTATTAATAAAAGTGAAATTTTTAAAATTCCTCCTATTCCTAATGTTACTTGGAGTGAAAAGGAAATAAAACCCATTGCCGCCCCATGGTTTTCACAAAAAGTTCACCTCGGTGCTATTTATTCTTCTTCTTCTACTTTACAAAGTGGAATTATAACAACTGCTGGAGCTCGTGGGGAGGCTATATTGTGGTCATTAGGAGAAAATAATATTGATTACTCTCATAAAATATCAACTGGGGCTTCTGTAATGAGTACATTTTTATTTACAAACTTTATTCGAGATGGGTTAAGTCCATTACTTTCACTTGGCGGCACCGATGGAATTTGGCGTTTATTAGATGTTAAGTCGAATAATATAATTATAAATCGTAACTTTGATGACAGTGCGTTAACATCAGCGTGTACATTAGGAGAATCTTCTCTTTCACTTATATCTAGTGCAAAAGGTGGATTATTTACAGTAGATGATAGAGTAGGAAAAGAAGTTTGGCAAATTCAAATTCCAGCTGCACTTGGAGCTATTAGTGGAGTTTCTCCTTTATTTCATAATACTCGTGCCTATGGAGTTTCTGCTGTGACGCTTCATGGAAATATTGCATTATTTGATTTACGATTTCAAATGCTTTTAAAAGAGTATTCTATTGGGAGTAGAGGGGAATTGCCTTTTACAGGAGTTGGAAGTCATAATCCAAATGCTATTTTTTGTGTTTGTCCAGACATTATTAATAATAATAATATGGGAAATAATTTATCAATTTCTCAACCTGGAGTTTTATTATTAGGAACTCAAGCAGGAACTGTACATCGATTACATCTTTCAACTGGAGAAACAAGTATAGCATTACAACCTGCAAATACATTAGGAAAATCAGCTACACGAGCTTTATTAATTCAACCGAAATATTCTAATATATTTACAGCAGGAAATGATATGTTAATTCGAAAATGGAGTTTAACAAATCCTGCAAAATCAATGACACTTGCCTGCCCACCATATACTTCTCCAACATATATGGAAACTACACGAGGAGGTATTGCAGAAGTACAACGTGTTAATAATAATAATAATAATAATAATTCAAGTGTAGGAGAAATATATTCTGCAGATTTACCTTCGTTAAAAAGTGGAATTGTACCTAGACATCATGAGGATGCTATTCTTACATTATGTGCTGCAACAAATAGTAATGGAGAAACTTTCTTAGCGTCTGGGGATCGTGATGGGACTTTAACGGTTTGGTTTAATTCTAATTAAAAAGAAAAGAAGAGAAAAAAAAAAAAAGAGGAAAAAGGTATGAGTGTTAGTTTGTTTGGTTTATTTATTTGTTATTATTATCGATGATGTTTATTTGTTTTTGCTGTTATTTTTTTTATTTTGTGCATACTCGTTATTAAATAAATAATTTATCATATTTTTGGGGTATCATTTTATAGAAAAGAAAAGATAAAGCCCCCTTTTGTAGGTAATTATTACACAAGATGCATTTATTTATTATTTTATCTACTCTTTTTTTTTTTTTTTTTTCTTATAAGTGTAAATATTGCATTGTATAGACAAGCACACACAAAAATATTTTAAAAGAGGAGAGAAAAAAAAAAAAAAATGTTAAAAGTAGAAACTGTATTGAATACAAATAACGAAAAAAATAATAATAATGATAGTAAAAATATTTATTCCTTTAATTATGATAGTTTACTTCAACAAACAATAGAAAAACGTATAGCGAGTGAAATTAATTCTCACTTTAATAGTATGACTATTTATCGTCAATTAAGAGATGGAAATGATAGATTTATATATAAAACCAAACGTTGTAGAGAATTTCTTAGTGCTAAAAATGTTAATTTAAAGAAATGTATAACTCGTTTATTATCTTGTATGCAAGCTCAAGTTTTAAAAGGTTATTATGTATTATGGGCTGAATCAACACTTTCTGTGTTAACATGTGAATCCTCATCATCATCGTCATCAGAGTTAAATTCTATTAATAATAAGAAAAAACAACAATCAAAATATGAAAATCATAATATTACTCTTTTAAGTCTTCATATTATTGATTGTAAGGCACATAAAAATCCAATGCGCTATTCATTTGCAATTCAATCTGTTTGTCAACCGGATAAAGTTTTACAATTAGAATGTTATCCATATCATATGATTCATTTTGGTTTATTAATGTATACACTTTGGTATTCCTCTGATGATGTTTTTACAAATATTCAAAATAAAAATATAGATACTTCTACATTTTCTCTAAAAGAAAATAATAATAATAATAATCATAGATTTAATACATCAGTTCTTATTCTGGGTCTTGGTGGAAATGTAATTGGAAATTGCCTAGATGCTGCGCTTTCTCCTAATATATCAATAGATATTGTAGAAATTGAACCTGCAGTATGGGAAACATGTAGAAAACACAAACAAGTTCCATTATGTGAAATGCAAACAAATATAAAAAAAGAAAAAAATACAAATGTATGGGTTGTTACGAAGGAGCATGCACGATATCCAAATTATCGTTTTATATTAGGTGATGCTCGTGAAGTTTTACAAGAAAGTCATGAGACGAATATGAAAATGAAAACTTTAAATAATAATAATAATAATAATTCTATCTTTGAAGGATCTCGTTATGGACTTATTTTTTTAGATTGCTATGATCCTATAAGAGAGCGTATGATGCATGATTGTAATTTAATAGATATTTGTCGAACTCGACTTTATCCTGGTGGGGCTTTAATTATAAATGCACATATTTTACCTAATCAAATAACATTAGAAGAACAATTTATTTCACGTGGGTTTGCTTCTGTGCAAATTTTACGAGTAGCAGGTTGTGATCAGAGTATTATAGTTTGTTTAACGAGTACTACTGATAATAATAATAATAATAATAATAATAATAATAATGGTATAGATAAACAACACATTAATGATGATAATGATGAACTCCGAAAGGAAAGATTTACTGTAAGGCATGCACGTCAAATTACAAAATATATTAGAAAAGATTCTAATATGTGTAGTAATTTAAATCAATTATTTCGTGATGATTTTTTCCTTAATACAGACTGGTTAAAATCATCACGTTGCCTTAATGGAGTTTCATGTTATACACGTATATGGGAACACTATGATTAAAAAAGAGAAAGAAATTCTCAATATTAAATACATGCTTTTTTTTTTTTTTTTTTTACATTTACATATATTTATATTTAAATCCATCAAAAAACTATGAGATTAAAAAAAAGAAAAAAAAATATTTAAATATTGTATTTTTTTTTTTTAGATGTTTTATTTATGTATAAATACTTTTTATCTCTCTTTTTTTTCTTTTTTAACATTTATTGGGTTACCAAGAGTAAAAGGGGCAAGATAATAACGATAGAAACGTCTTTAGAGTGCTACTGTTTTTAAAAAAAAAAACAAAAAAAAAAACAGCAACCAGAAGATCGAATAATTAAATAAACAAACAAACAAACAATTTAATAAAATATATAAAAACTCACTTAAATGGACGTCTATCGACAAGCCAGTGAAATTGTTCAAGCAGTACGCGATGGGACAGGCACCGCAAAGGCACTTTGCTTAAGAAAAGAAATGCAAAAAAAGAAACAAACATATGCCGTGGTATGTGAAACACTTCGTCACTATGATCTCTTACAAGATGTATTAGAGCAAGCAGAGTTTTATAAATATTACCCCCACGCGAATAAACAATTTGCAATTTGTATGGCCTATGATGTGGTGTTGGGAAAGGGTGTGAATACAAATCAAGATTCCACAGCACAGGCTATACAAAAGTCTGCACCATATTTACGTGAGGCATTTTGGCAAGTTAAGAAACATCATATAATTCAACCAAGAGTAGGTGATACACTAACAGAAGATGATGATGATAATGATATTAATAATAAAAGAAATAATAAAAAAAAGAATAATCTGTCAATGGAGATGCAGATGCCAAGGTATGCTCGAGTGAATACATTAAAAATTGATTTGGAGACTTTAGTTGAGCGTTTTCGTCGCTCCGCTGCTAAACGTGAACGTGAAGAAGATGAAAATACCCATACTAATAATAATAATAATAATAATAGCAATTCTCATCAAACTAAAAAGAAAAAGAAGGGATTTCTTGGGGCACTTCCTCCATTTACAATTGATCCTATTATTCCATCCCTACTTGTATTTCCACCTGGAACCGACTTACACGCACACCCAGCCGTAAGAAGTGGACAATTAATTTTACAAGATCGTGCCTCATGTCTTCCTGCATGTATTTTATTAGATGCTGTGGAAGTTATAAAATCACCTTCCTCTATTGAAGAAGATAAAGAAAAAGAAAATAAAGAAATAAAAATAGCTCCATTGGAATATATTGTGGATGCTTGTGCGGCACCAGGAAATAAAACAACACAATTAGCTGCTCTTGGGGCACCACATGTAAAAATTATGGCTATTGAACGAGATGAAAAGCGTGCAGCTCTTCTTAATAATCGTGTACAAAGTCTTGGGGCTGCAGATTATGTAAATGTTGTAAATATGGATTTTTTTCAAATGTCTTCCGATGATCGAAATGCAGCGGAAGCTATTTTACTTGATCCAAGCTGTAGTGCTAGTGGTGTTTTAAGTCGCGTGGATGTTTCCATTGTACAACAACGTCAAAATCGAGTAACCGATATTGAAAATAATAATAATAATAATAATAATAATAATGAAGGGGAGTCTGGTCATATTGAAGCAGGAGGTGCTATTAGTGCGGAGGAGCAAGGCACAGATTTTGCGAGTAATTTGGATCGAGTATTAAACCTCGCCCGATTGCAGCGTAAATTATTAACGCACGCTTTACTTTCTTTTGATAACTGCCGCACTGTTGTTTACTCCACCTGCTCTTTGCATGAGGAGGAAAATGAATGTGTGGTGCGGCAAGTATTAGAAGACCCACGCGTGCAAGCACGGGGGTGGAGTTTAAGTCATATTATGCCTCATACTTGGCCTACACGTGGGTGGAATGTTAAAGGTGATAATAATAATCATAATAAGGATAAGGATAATGAGAATAATTCAGAAGAAATTCCATTACATTATACAATTCGATGTGACCCATCTGTGGATGCAAGTAATGGGTTTTATGTGGCTCGATTTGATCGAATTGTACGCTGAAGTTAAAAAAATAAAAATAAATAAATAAATATGGAGGGAGGAGGAAATAAAATGAGGTAATGGAAGTAAGTGTAGACTAAATATATACATCTAAAAAAGACACAGCATTTTTTTATTTTATTTTTTTTCGAGTAAAGGTAACGTGTTTAAATCGCTTAATATTATTATTATTATTTTTTTTTTTAATAATAATAATACATGAATTGTATTTTTTTCATGTATAAATGTAAGGATGATTTAACTTTAAAAAAAAAAAAAAAAAATTATAGATTCCTATTTCTTTCTCTTATTATTTTTTGATTTTATTTTTGAGGGGGTTCTTAATTCTTAAAAAAAAAAAAAGCATATTTTATTACTAGAGGGAAAAAAAAACAAAAAAAAAAAAAAAAAATTAAATAAAGAACAAAAAAGATTAGCAGAAAGAATAACCAATAAAAAAAAACAAATAAATATATATTTATAATATATATATATATATGGTTGCTGGTCTCTCCTCCTGTAAGAGTGTCTTAGCGCTCCTGCGGGAGTCTGACCCCGATGTCTTACACTTTGCCTTCCGCCGACTAAGAGAGTTAGTGGATACTTATTGGTATGAGGCGAGCCCTGATTTACCTTTAATTGAAGAACTTCATGAATCTACAGACCTCGCAGAGGATACCCGGCGTCTTGCGGCTCTTGTTGCCTCTCAAGTATATTTTCATCTTGGAGCTTACAGTGAGTCTGTGCACTTTGCTCTCGCAGCAGGTTCTGCGTTTAATTACGTGGAGCGTTCTTTATTTACTGACACGATATTAAGTCAGTGTATTGATCAATTTGTGTTATATCAGGAGCAACCAGAGGAAACACGCGGGGAGGTGGATCCTCGCCTGGAGAGTCTTTTTACGGCGTTAACAAATAAGTGGATTTTGCAAGAGGATACACCAGTTAAAGAGCTTGTGGGATTTACAATTCGAGCCCGACGTCTTGATTTTCTGGAGAAAGTATTACGACAACATATTACAAGTACAAAATCGGCGTCTATTTTAAATTTTACATTTGATGTAGCGAATGTTTTACTTCGTGATATTACCTTTAGGCGAAAAATATTACAATTGTTAGCAAACCTTTATGCAGAAGGAGGATTAACTACTGTAGATTATTTTTCTCTTGCACAATGTTTACTTTTCTTGGGTGATTCATCATCTACGGCAAAACTTATAGGTGATCTTATTCAATCTGGTGATATGGCAACAGCCTATCAACTTGCATTTGATCTTTATGAATATGGAAATCAAGAATTTCTTTCAGCAGTTGCAACAGAAATTGAGAAACAAGCACCGCCACTACCAGTATCATCATCATCAATAACAGCAACAACAACAACAACAACACCAGCAGTACCTGCACCATCTGAACCAGAAACAGATTCTAATAAAATTTCTCTTGTACATCAAAAATTACTTGCAACTCTTACAGGAGAAACTTCTGCATCATTATATCTTAAATTTCTTTATGCTCATTGTAATGCCGATATACATATTCTTAATCATATTAAACATTCTATTGATCCAAAAAAGAGTGTACCAAATAATGCTACAGTAATTGCAAATGCTATTATGTATAGTGGTACTACTATTGATGCATTTTTACGTGGAAATATGGAATGGTTAGGACGAGCTAATTATTGGGCCAAATTTACTGTTAGTGCCTCTATTGGTGCTATTCATCGTGGTCATATTGAAGAAGGACTTACTGTTATGGAACCTTATTTACCTAAAGAAAGTATTGGGGCATTACCTTATCAAGAAGCAGGTGCTCTTTATGCTCTTGGACTTATTCATGCTCCTGTTGGTGTAACTCGAAATCGTAAAACAATTGAATATCTTAAAAATGCTTTACGAAAATACAGTACAAGTGAACAAATTATTCATGGTGCATCTCTTGGAATTGGTTTAGCAGCTATGGGTTTAAAAGATGAAGAACTTTATGATTCTTTATTTACTTGTGTAAGTGGTTGTGATGCTGTGGCAAGTGAAGGAGCTGCTCTTGGTATTGGATTGGTTATGATGGGTAGTGGAAATCAAAGTGCTATTAAAAATATGAAAACATTGGCTTCTGAAGATAATCAAAAAGAAAAAACTATTCGTGGTATTTCTATGGCTGTGGCACTTATGATGTTGGGTCGTGAAGATGAATGTTGGGTTTTAGCTAATGAACTTATTGATGATGCAGATCCATGGGTACGTTTAGGAGGATGTTTTATGCTTGGATTGGGTTATGCAGGAGCAGAAAATACTAAAGTAATTGAAAAACTTTTAAGTGTGGCAGTTAAAGATACATCTGATGATGTTCGTCGTAATGCTGTTACTATGATTGGATTTCTTACTATTAAAGATCCTCTTTTATGTCTTGAACTTACTCGTGTTTTGGTTGACAGTTATAATCCACATATTCGATATGGAGTTGGAATGGCATTAGCTGTAGCTGCAGCTGGAACAGGTAGAAGTGATGTTATTGATATTCTTTGGACATTAAAAGATGATCTTGTTGATTTTGTACGTCAAGGTGCCTATATTGCTCTCGCTATTGTTATGATTCAAGTTACAGAAGCCGAAAATCCTAAAATTAAAGAATTACGTGATATATTTTCAAAAAAAATTGCAGGTCGTAAAGAAGATATGTGTTCTAAATTTGGTTGTATTATAGCTTCAGGTATATTAGATGCTGGAGGTCGCAATTCTACATTTGCCTTACACTTACAACGTCATCGCCTTGATAAAGCTGTGGTGGGAATGTTTTTATTTCTTCAACACTGGTTTTGGTTCCCATATCTTCTTATGATTACCCTTGCGATGCGACCCACATGTTTTATTGGATTAAATGATAAGTTGGAATTACCAGAGTATACATTTAAGTCGAATGCTGCACCAAGTCGGTTTGCACTTCCTAAAAGTGTTCTTGCAGAAAAGAAAGAGGCGAAGGCGGCGGCGGTGCAGGCGGTGGTGCTCTCCACTACTAAAAAAGAAGAACAATTTAATCGACTTAAACGTATGAGTACGGCTGGTAAAAACGCAGACTCCTCTGAAGCCGCAACTAATAATAATACAAATAATAATAATAATGATACTTCTGCTACAACCCCACAAGATGATAAAGCAAGAGCAACAGCACAAACTTCAGAGAAAAAGAAAGAGCCTGAGGCCACCTTTCAACTACTTACAAACCCAGCACGCGTCACAGCCCGGCAGCTTGCACTTATCTCACACGATGTTGACCCTCGCTTTATTCCACTGAAGCCAATCCCCTCAGGTGTGTGTTTGCTGCGGGACACTAAACCCACAGGCGGGGCCCATAAAATAATAACAGACTTGGGCTGGAATAACAGTGATGATGCCCCACCACCAGAGCCATTCTCCTGGCCGTGAAACTTAAAAGGAAGAAATAATAATAATAAATAAAAAAAAGAAAGAAAGAAAGAGAAGAAAAGGGAAATAAGAGCAAAGAGATAGAGAGTGTTTGTCTGTGTGTGTGTTTGTGTTTATAGGTAGGTATGAGGCTTTTAAAGGAATATGGAGGAGAAAAAAAAAAAAAAAAAAATGAAAAAAATAAAGAAGTAAGCAGAAGTCAGGAATGAGAAAAAAAAAAAAAAAACAGAAATAGTATATTTATATATATATATATAAAGTAAGGGAAACAAAAATGAAGAAAGAAAGAGAGAAAAGGAAGACCAAGGTGATGATATGTGAAGAAAGTATTTAGTTGAACTTTTATTATTATTTTCTTCCTCATATTTTTTTTTTTTTTTTTTTTTTTTTTGCTTGAGATTGTGTGTGGTGTGAAATAAAAAATAAAAAAAAAAAAGAAAGAGAGAGAAGCTAATGGAACAATAGGGACGAAAAAAAGAGAAAAATATATATATATAATGAATTATTATAACTAGATGTATGGAAAAATTTCCGTATCAGTTTGCAATGAAATCAATGCTCGCAAAAGCAATCTACATTTACACACGCAAAAAAAAAAAAAAAAAGAGTGGTGAGAATCATATACAAGATTTATTTTTTCTTTTTTACATTATTCTCTATGTATTTATCTCTAATAATTAATGAATTAAAATATTTATTCT
Organism: Trypanosoma avium; assembly: GCA_030849755.1. Lineage (NCBI taxonomy): Eukaryota > Euglenozoa > Kinetoplastea > Trypanosomatida > Trypanosomatidae > Trypanosoma > Trypanosoma avium. The sequence continues at coordinate 51,478 of JASANY010000875.1, forward strand.
TTTTTATTTTCTTTCTTTTTCTTTTTTAATTATCTCATCTTTAAATAAAAAAAAAAAAGAAAAAATAATAATAAATATGTTATTACAGTTTAATTGGGATCGTCTAGATGTAACAGCTGCTGAGGCTATTCGTGCATTAGTTAACTCTAAATTAGAGGAAGAGATTCAAAAACGCAACAATATTGTAGTGAATAATAATAATAATAATAATAATGAAACATCCACAACGAGTAGTAGTATAAATAATGGCAGTAATAGTAATAATAATAATAATTCTGTAGAATCTCTGCAAGTAACAAATATTGAGTGGGGTAATGCCCCACCTTTTATTGAATTATTAGCTCTAGATGATGCAATGGACCTTAGTCATAGTAATTCCATCTCACATGATCCTCTTATTAATAGTAAACAAACATTAGATTGTGCAAGTGAGGTGGCGGAGTCCTGCACCACAGCTGGACCCGCTTCTTCTTCTAATATTGCAATGAGTAATAATAATAATAATAATAATAATAATAATAATAATAATAATAATAATACAGGAAAGTGGATTTCACCTACGCGTGGGAATACTGGAAGTAACCTTGGTACCAATACTCCAACTATAATTCCTACAGGAAATAATGTAGATGCTCTTGCTCCTTTTGTAGGTCCTGGTGGATTATATATTTGTTTACATGTTACATATGGTGGGCCAATGCGAGTTTCTGTTTCAGCAATACTTCGTCATGATTTAAATTTAGGTCCAATCTCAATTCCAGTACGAATGCCGCTTGCTTTACATTTTTCAAAAATGGATATGGACTTTTATCTTTGTCTTAATTTTCATCATAATACATGTCGTATTTGGATGGAACCTGGAAAATTATCAAACTCACCAATTACACGAATGAGTATAACGGCGGTATTTGGAGAAAAAAAAACACATACGTTACGATCATCAGAATATATTTCAGGAATATTATTACAAACAGGTGATGAATTAGATACTTCAGATGTTTGGACGCATACAGGAAGTAGTAGTCATCCTGGATCTGAAGAGGAAGAAGATGCAGTTTATATGGATGAAAGTGTTATTTCACAATTTGTATTAAGTGAAATTCGTGCTGTGATGCAAGAAAAGATTGTTTATCCACACTTTGTGGAGGTTCCTCTGTTTTCATAACAAAAAAAAAAAAGAAAAAGCAAAGCCAAAAAAATATGTATATATTTATTTGCTTGAATTTTATTATTTATTTTCTTATTTATTGTTTTTGCATTTTTAATATTTGTTTTTCATTGCTATTTTATTGTTTTTTTTTTTTCCTTTATTAATTGTATATTTTAACTAAAAAGTCAGAAGCAAAGGTAGGAGAGAAAATTTACGCACACAAATAGGCGCGTACTTCCTAAATTGATAAAAAGGGAGAAATTATATAAAGCAAATAAAGTTTAAAAAAAAAAAAAAAATAGGAATAACAAAATATATCATGACGAAACCAGCAAAACAATGGAATGAACCTTTACTTTCAGAAACCCTCTCTCTAACCCCATCACGTGTGCAATCTAGAAGTCCTCAAAGAGAACGTACCCCTATTCAATTTATAACTGATGAAACACCTTTAAGTACAAAAGTAAATAGTAATAATAATACAACTCGATTACATCCTCACTTTACATCATCAAATGAATTTGGACTTAGTCCTAATAATGAAATTTCAACTTTTAGCCCTAGAAGTGATCGCTCCAAAGGTCGAGGCACGAGTTGTGCAAGTTCTGAGGGAACTAGCTCCACAGAGTCCTCCACGCAGCGGCGATTAACTTCTGTTAAAATGAAAGTTAGCTTAGCTGAAGCTATTGTACGAAATGCTGAAATGAATGCTAAAATTCCAATGCCCCCTGAAGAACGTAAAAGAAGTATGATTAATTTAGAAATTGCCAAACTTATTGTATTTGTAGGTCGACAATTTAATATTCGTGAGGAGTTACAGCAAGTGATGGGGTGTGCTTTAGAGGAATCCGAAGGAATTTCATACCGTCGCCGCTCTCCAAGTAATGATTTGCCGTTTCTTGCAAAAGAGGCCCCACCAGATCTTTCATTAGAGGAATTACGCCGAGTAGCAGCAGACTTGGAAATTAAATTAGAAGAAGAAAAGAAAAAAAGAGGAGGGGATGCAGGAAAAAAACAAACGATTTCAGCAGACACTGTGACTTCAAATCTTTCAGAAGTTTTATGGTTAATTGAATCTGTTAATCTTGCGATGCCTTCTTCAATGTATGCAGACTTGGATGATGAAGTTGTCCCAGATGTATCTGTTACATTAGCTGCAACAGAAAAACAGAGAAAATTACAAAAAGAACAAGAAGAACTTATTCAACAACAAAACAAAAAGAATGAATCTGTTTTAAATACAACAGTAATGTCATCTATGGTTCCAAGTGGAAAATTAACAAGTCTTTCATCAACACTGGCAGATTTAAATTCTACAAATGTAACTTTATTACCTTCAAAATTTGGGAATAGTGAAGGATCAAATTCAAGTATGGAAGAGCAAGAAGAATTAATAGGATTTTCAGTAGATAATGAATCTCCAGGATGTAATGATGCAGAGGCTGCAGGATTAAAATTACTTCAATTTATGTATGATGCTATTGCCCCAGATTCTGATGATAATAAAAATGAAGAACAATTTACTAGGCATAATTCTGAATTTGATTTAATGGCTTCTACTAAAGGAAGTACTCTTACTAGAACACAACGTAATGCTATGCAAAATTCTGTATCAACTAGAAATCAAACTTTTACTGAAAGTAGAGGTTTTAATAGTTCTATGGCTCATGAAAATTCATGTGAATGTGAAGAAGAGGGAGAAGAAGAAGAAAGAAATTCTTTATCAGATAATAATATAAATCAAGAAAGTAATTCTTCTTTTTCTACTCATGTATCAACAGGTATAAGTTCTCCATCATTTATTTCTAATATGAGACCTGCTCCACCTACAGTACAAGTACGTCCTATGAGAGCAGATCTTATTGATATATTAAGAAAATTATATGATAATTTTAATTATAATTATTATTTTCAACAATGTCGTCCTCCTAAAAAAAGTGTATTACAAAATTCAGGAGAAGATTATGTTGCAGAAATTGAAAGACGTGTAGCACAACAAAAAAATGAAAAACGTTTAAAGGAAGAAGTAGAAAAAAATGATCCTGATAATGAAGTATTTTCTACATGGGCAGAACAAGGTTCTACTAGTCTTGGAAATACAGTTAATAAACGTAATTCAAGTATTAAAACACGTTCAAGTATTATAAAAGATTTAAGTAAAAATGAATCACCAGTAATTACAGAAATAGTACAACCACCACCACCACCATTAACAGAAGAAGTAGAAAAACCAATAAATGAACTTGCTTCACCTACTGAAACTACAGAAATTCATGATGAAACAATTTTATTATCTGTAGAATTAGGTGAAGGATTACTTTTTGTTTTAAAAGGAAGGAAAGAAAAAAGTTCAGATTCTACTTCATTACAAGCAAAAAATGGTACTATAGGGGGAAAAAAAGGAAATAAAAAAGAAAATGGTAAAATAAATGGTCTTGGAAAAACTGCTGCAAGACAGAATTCTAAATCAGGAGAATTACCTATATATGATTTTGATGACTTTGTATTATATGCTATGAATCAAACTAATAATCCAATAAATGCAATTGTAAATATTGATGATAAAAAATTACGAAATCTTCGTTCAAAAGCTTTACTTGGTTATACTATTCAAAAAGGTTCTATTTTAATTAATTTACCTTCTAATAGTGCTCAATCTGTATTAACATTAAAACCTATTAAAAAAGGAAGACGTGTTTTATTTGATGATGCTTTAACATTTGAAGAATGTACAGAAATGAATGAAAATAAAGAAATAAAAGATAATCAAGAGAAAAAATCATCTCATCAGCAAGTTAAATCAACTGGGTTATCTCCAGTATCTCCTGCTCGAACAACTTCAATTTCTGAATCTCCAATTGATCAAAAAGAAAGTGTGGAAGAAATAATAAATGCAGCTGATGAAAGTGAAAATAATAATAATGATAATAATAATACTAATAATGAAGCAGCAAACAAAGGAACCACAGAAACTCGTAGAGCCTCTTCACGAAGAACTACAGAGAATATATCTGCAGCTTCAGCATTTGCACAAATTTCAAAAGCAGCAGGAAAATTAGATGAAGATAATGATAATGATACTGAATTTTTTGATACTACAAGAAAAAGGGAGAAATCAGCTTCTTCTGCTAGAAAGTCTCTTAAATTACCTTTTGCAGGAAATATTGGACATGAAATGGGAAGTGATATGGATGAAACAGAAGGAGATGAAAAGTATGATGATGATGATGATGATGATGATGTATTATCTTATGCTAGTGGCCCACCAAGTGATATAAATCAATGGAATATTACACTTATTAATGCTGAAAAAGAAAAAGCTCGAAAAGAATCTAAAAGTGATAGGAGTAATAGAAGAAGCAATGCAGAGAATGCCCCACTATCGAGACGGCCAACACAAAAAGGAAGTGAAAATGAAACTTTTATTAAAGCTGAAGATGAAATTAAGGAAGAAAAACCAGTTGATAAATGGGGAGTTCCTACTTCTACTCCAGATGATGAAGCTTTTGAAAAGAATTGTGTAGTATTATCTGTATTACAAGCTTCTGAATGGAGAAAGGAGTCAAAACAGCAACAACAAGAACAACAACAAAAAGAAGAAGAACAATTAAAACAAAAAGAAGAAAAAGAAAAAGAAAAGACTGATAAAGAAGTAAAACGTACATCTATGACGACTCCAGCTTCTGCTCCTGATGATCTTTCAAAGGAAGTATTGGACGCAGCAGCTGAGGATGCATTAATTGATAATATTCTTAATAAATCTTCTTCTTCTACATCCCCAAGATACCCAAGTGCACGTCAAGGAAATCGTAAAAGTGCAGAAGAAATGGTCGCCGCTGTTCTTCAACGTATTGCAGAAGAAGAAGAGTTAAATCCTGAAGATTTTCAAAATAATAATAGTAATAATATACAATTAAGTGGAGAAAGTGAAGATATCTCAGTCCGTGTAGGGTCTGCAGCATTATGGGGATATCAACGTCCATCTCAAACACAACTTGGTCAAGGATCTTTTGATTCACAAAATTTAATTCAACGAAATGAACGAATTCCTTCAGTTGGAACAGAATCAAAATCAATTGATGAAACGCATAAATCACATATTTCTTCTGGTTCTATTAAAAAACAAAAAGATGTAGAAACTGAAAAAGGTTCTTCTCATTATTTACCATCTACAAGACATTCTTCTTCATCATCTTATTATCAATTAAATTCTAGTTCAGTAGGTTTTAAAAGATCTAATGGAGATTTTGAAACAGCATCAGGAGCCACACATATTATTTTAGATAGTAGACCTCTTTCTGATGTAGGAATTGGAAGTACAACTCTTCGACCTCCTATTTATTGTGAATCATGTGCAGACCATATTCATTCTACCCCAGAATTAGAAGATCAAAAAACTAGTAAAGATAATGAATTTTTGAGTATAGATGTTGAATTAGGTGAAAAGGGGATTCAACAAAAAGTAAGTGAAAAAGGAATTCAACAAAAAGTAAGTTTACAACAAATTAAAGGAAAGAATCAACAACCTAAAAGTGAAAGACCATCAATACATATTGATTCACTTATAAAAAAAATTACTACTGCAGAAAGAAAAGAAACAACTCCAGAATTACAAATATTTCCTTTAACCCAACTTGAAAGTCAAGAGGTTGTTCTTCCACCTCAGCAACGACCTGCAACACCTTTACGTTTAAATGTATATACAGAAAATCGTCCAGGTGGACGTGTAGCAGTTTTTACTCCTCAAGTAGTAGATACTACAAAAACAGATACATTAAATAATAATAATAATAATAATACTGCAGGTGCTACTACAACACTAACATGGAATGATGCAGAAGAATTTGCAGATGGAATTCGTACTAATTTACATACATGTGCAAGACGAGCTACAGTAAGAAGTAATCAACCTCCTGTTCCTAATTATAGTAATTCAACAACAGTTGAAAAAATGATTTCTAAAAGAAAAAGTGTAGATGCTTTAAGATATGCTTCTTTACCACCTATTTCATCTGTTTATGTTCCTGATGCAATACAAGAAATAGAAGATGTAGATGCTGCAGAAGAGGAAGCACGAGAACTTTTTCTTAGAGATCCTGCAAGATATGATTGTGTTGTAGATGATCTTGTTCGTCGTGCTATGGAAAAAGTTATGGAAGAAGAAGAAGAAGCTGAAAGAGCTAAACAAGCATCTGTTAAAGCATCTATAAGTGGTTGGAAAATGGGAGAAGGAATTTCTACTTTATCTACAAAGTTACATACTCGTTCTAAATCTACCCCACGTGAATCCATTTCTCTAGCACGTAGTAGAAAAGTAAATATATTAGATAAAACTAATGAAAATAATGAATATAATTCCGAAGGAAAAGACATAAAACATACACCAGAACGAAGAATGACCTCACGTGAAAGTGTCGTGGTATTTCCCCAATACCCACCTCGTAAAAGCACCACACAAGAAGTTATTAATAATGAATTAGAACGATTAATGGAGGAGCAGTGGCGGGCTAAAAAAATTGTGGCTTATATTCTTGTTGAAATGCGTCGTATGTGGTTACGAAGAGAAATGGAAGCCAACGCCGCCCTTCGCGCCGCCGTTGATCGTTTTATTCGCCGCTCCACACTTTTCTCTTGGAAAGTAGAGCGACGTCGGGTGTTAAATTTACGTAAATTGTTAAGTTTACTCGATCGTAAAACAGGACGGGTGCGGGGGTGGGTGCCTTTTTATTCAAAAGATAATGTGGTGGAGGATCGTTTTGTGTGGGAGCCGGCCCCGCCGCATCTTTCACACTCTTTACGAGTTGTACATCGTGCCATGTGTTTAGCGCGTCAGCAACGCACGATGCCTATTAGAATAGTACGATTACAAGCAAATAGAAAAAAAGTAGCCTCGCAGCATTTATTATATGGGTATAAGAAAACATTAGTGGAGCCTTTCATGACACCAGGGGTGCGGTGGCGAAATGAACGGCGGAGTCGATTTGTGGCACCATTTCAACGACCTTCAAAGAAGTATTCACCGCAAACGGAGAGAATGGATGGGACACCAAGGATACAATTCTAGTATTTAAAAAAAAAAATAATAATAATAATAATCTTAAGAGAGAGAGAAAAAAAAAAAGTGAAAGTATAAGTGTAAGTAATTGGAAATGGAAGTGGAGGGGGGGGGGAAGAGAAAAATTTTTTTTTTTTTTTTTTTTGTGAGTGTGTGTCTGTACATGTGTATGTGTGAATACATAACTTTATGAATTGGAAATAGTATTCAATTAATTTTATTAGGCAGAATTAGTGACCTTTTATTTATTTATTTATTTATTTTTTTTTTTTATCTATGAATGTAAAGTTTATGAATATATTACCGATGTATCCTTTTCTTTTTCTTTTTTCTGCAAATTTCTTTTTTTTCTTTCGTTTGTATGCTTATATGAATTTGTAAGGTGTACAAATATTTTATTAGGTGTAATTTATATATATATATTGGTCAACCCTTCTTCCTGTTTTTTCCCCCTTAAAAAAAAAAAAAAACGTCATTTTTTATTTCTCTTTTTTTATACTCTTTTAATCAAAGCAAAATAAAAAAAAGGATAGCCCTTTCTCTTAGGAATTTCATTTTTTTTTTTTTTTTCTGTGTGTGTCCTAGTGTGCATAATTTTTCATTAGTATTATTATTTTTGCTATAGTATTAAATTTTTTCTTTTTTTTTTTTTTAGCATGACGCTATTAAATATTTGCACCATAGTTTTATTTTCTTTTCTTTTTTTACATATACCATTCATTCAGGGGGAAAATGATGAAATGCCCATTGCTTCATCCGAAAATAAATTGAATTCCACTCATTTAACATCTCTAACACCTACGATAAGTATTACAAAAACTATTACAGAAAAAATTACAACAACGACATCAACTCTAACAATACCAATTTCACCTACAACTACAATTTCACCTACATTAACTTTAAGATATTCACCAACTATTACACCTTCTATATCATTAACACCAACTTTAGAAGTTATACCAGATAATATGTATACTCGAGCTGAAAGTTGTAAATTAGATATAGTAAGTATATGTGAAGAAATTTTTTGTCTTTGTATATCTAGAAAATCTTATCCAATTAGAAATAATCCTTCATGGGAAACTGATAGTAATATGAATAGGTGTACTACTACATCCAATAGAAATTGTTATTATAACTTTTATTGTGCAAGAGAAAGAGTTTCTTGTTTATGGAATGCATCATTTCATTATATGGGAGCTCTTGGTTTTCCAGGTGCTGATCATGCTCTTGATGATGAAATAGATGATCCTATATATGGAGAAGGAGTTTGTGCTGGATTAAAAAGTATTCAAGGAAATTTTACTATAATTACAGATAATATAAATTATTATGATTCCGTTTTTTATACTGAATGTGTGGATTATGTAACATATATTTTAAAACGTACTGGTGGTGATCTTTGTGTAACAAGTTTTGTCCCAATGTATGCATGTGGCCCTTCCTTGCTCCCTATCCCACCAGCGCGTCATATAAATTATAAACCTATTGAAAAAGGTTCCAGACGTCTCGTTATTTCTATTGTGGCCCGTATTGTTGGAAACTTTTCTGCAATATTCGGTGATGAGTGGGATGGAAATCTTAATGCTGATAATATTAATACTGGAAATCAACACGTCGCCACCGCCACCACATCTAGCACTCCATTTATTGAACAACTTCATAATATTATGTATAGTTGTTTCTATGATGCTATTGGAATTAACGGCGCCTTTACTATGCGTTATGTGGATGAGTGTATTATTATAAATTATGATGTTGGCGTGGGTGAGGCAGACCCATGGGTAGGCGACCTCGTCACGGCGAATGCTCTTCGATTAATGGTTCGAAATATTTCTTGGCTTGAGCGAGCTCAGCGATTGTTAGATAATTCTTTTCATAATCACATAAATCTCAGTGCCCCTATTGTGGTGTATGATGTCATTTTTGAGGCTGGGGTGGGGCAGCCCGTGGCGCAGTTATGTGAGGCCGCGTGTATTGTTGGCATTACTTTAGCCACAGCCATGGCCGCTGGTGTGTTAGCCGCCACCGCCCTCCTCTGCTGCCGCCGCTCTCATGCATTATATGTGATGTTTGAGGCGGAGGTATCAGATAGCGATGATAATAATAATAATAATAATAATAGTAGTAGTATTACGAGGGCACGAAGGGTGAAAGAGAGAAGTGTGGGTGGGGCAATTTGAGAAAAAAAAAGGCATAGTGTGCATAGAAGTGTATATACATATATATATATAATATTTGAGAGGGTATTATTCCTCTTGGATTTTTGTGCTTTTTTTTTTTTTGGAGAGAGAGAGAGAGAGAGGAAATACTGATAATATTTTTCCTACTTAGTATTAAAAAACTTTAATATTTTGTTTGTTTCCTTCCCCTATTAAAACCTTTACAGAATAAAAAAAAAAGAAAAAAAGAATTTTTTCCTCGTATTGTAATATATATTTTTTGTTTTTCTTTTATTGTCATTATTATAAATAAGAGGTGGAAAAAAAAAAAAAAAGAGAAGGGGAAGATAGAACTCGACCAACTCTGCTCCTATAGTTCAACAGAGAGATATATATAGAAAAGATAATGGGATGCCAACAGAGTGATCTTCGTGTGTCTCCATTAGGACAACAACAACAAGAAGAAGAAAAAAAAAATTTATTAAATGATAATCATCCACAGCCGCAGCGTCCTTCAATTGTAGAGCATGCTCGATTACCTCAACTTCCATTAGTTCCAACAGACTCCTGGTATTCACAACCGTTTACAGAAACCACTAGAATGACTCTCACAGAATTTCATATAAAACAACGTGGCCAAGTTGTATTTGCAAGTGCCTATATTCCTGTGGGGGCATCAGAATTAAATGAACTCCCAGGACGTTCGCCACTAGTACGAACATCATTAGAAATTGGAAAAGATCTTATATATGGTATGGGATATTTTCATAATACTCCACTCTTTATTGAACATCAGTGGCGATCACGAGTAGCACACTATGAAAGATATTCTCTCTCTCAAGCTAGACGACAATCACAACAATTACAAAAACAACAACAACAACAACAACAACAAGAAGAAGTAAATTCAAAAAATAAAGAAATTATAATGAATTCATTAGAAAATGGAGGTAGAGGGGATATAGCAAAGACAATTTATCATAGACCATATTTTGATACTTTTATCGGTATTAAAATATATGTTGATGATGAACTTATACCAGATCACTATCCAACATCTAAGAGTTTACCTAATTGTACAGCTACTATAGATTCAAGTGAAGCTTTTAGTAATTGGATTTGTATTCCCATTGTACTTATTGGGTATTTAAATAATTTTACATTAAGTACTATTACATTATATAGGTTTATGTCTCTTACTTTTGTGGAACATATGTTACGACAACCTATAATTTCACGTAATAATGGTGGATTAAGTTCTATAGAAACAGATAAAATAACAAATTCTAGTGAAGGAACCGAAAATGGTGAACCTGTAAAAAGAATATTTAATATTCGTCTTGAAGTTGTGTATGGATGTCGTTCTGAAATGAACTTTTGCACCGATTACATTTCAAAAGGTAATGTACAAATTATTATGACACAAGAGTCTAAAACGGCTCTAAAATCATATGAAGAAAAATTACGAAAATTAATTCAAAATAGCACAAATATATCTCGAGAACAAGTCGTTCCAATGGATCGATTAGCATTATCTATGCAACAAAATTCCCCTACAAGGCGATGTTTATTTTGTAAATCATTATTACAATTTACATGTACAATTTGTGGAGCTCAGTTGTGTGGAACTGCTATGTGTGTTTGGCAACCTTTTGCAGGTTACCCACATGGGTGTGCCGCACATAAAGCACAGGTGTAAAGTATTTATTTATTTAATAATTATAATATTTATATTTTGTGTGCTTCTTTTTTTTTTTTTTTTTTTGCTGGGGTGGGGGGAGAGAGAGTGATAATGATGATGGTTGGAAAGGGAAAAAAAATTATAATAATATTATCATTAATTGGTAATTCTATACACATAGAGAAAATGAAAGAAATTGTGTTGAGATGGAGAGAGAGAGAGAGAAGATAAAGTAATTAGGAAACTTGAAGTAAAGAATAAGAAGAAAGGAATATTGTGAAAAAAAAAAAAAAAATGAAAATGAAAATAAGTCATCTTTATTTCTCTACATGTTCATTTTATTTATTTATTTATATATATATATATTCTTTTATTTTTCTATTGTATTCTTTTTTTTTCTTTTTTTGCATCCGCACATAAAGGGTTTAATGTGGATTTTTTTTTTTTTTGTTGTTGTTGTACTTTTGTTTTCCTCTTATTTTTGATTCTTTCATTATATATATATATATATATATATTTTTTTTTATCTATACTTTTTAATTTACTCAAAATAACGCGAAGTGGAGAGAAGGGGGGGGAAATAAATAATAAAAAAAAATAATGAGGACTATGGACCATTTTACCAATCGTTTTTTTTTTTTTTTTAATATATATATGATCTGTTGGGCTTGATAAAATAGCGAGGAATCTTTTTTCTTTTTTTTTTTTTTCGAACGCAAATTATTCTTATGTACTTATAATAATAGTATAGTCTCTCTATAAAAAGAAATAATATATATTTCTCTATTTTTTTTTTTTTTCCTTTATAGAGCCTACGAGGGGGGTTTTACTTGTAGGAAAAGTAAATTTACAATATCTGATTAAAAAACAAAAAAAGAAAAAATTAAAACTGGATAGGCCCTTCTGTGCAAAAGAAGGTATAAATATAAATCTATATATTTATTTATTACAAAAGGCAAAACTAAAATTTTAACGAATTCCGTGTTGTGGAATATTTATTCTCTCTTTATATATATATATATATATATATTTATATATTTCTGTACTCTGGGGAGGTAAAATAATAAAGAGAAAAATTCACAAATGATGTCTAAATTATTTCGACTTGATGGCCAACGTCAAAATAAAAATGAAATTGGCCCCACTGAACTTAAAACATTACGTACATTAGCCACCACACATAATATCACAAGTGTCTCCGTACCAAAATATCGTGTACGAGGTAACTTTGTAGAATATGTGATTGAATGTTCTAGACGAAATAATACCTGGCAAGTATTTCGTCGATATCAACAATTTAAATCATTAGATCAAAAACTTCGACAATTATGCCCAATAAGTTCCCCACATCATTGCGAATATGGAGTACTACCAACACTTGCTGGAAGTCATTGGACAGAAGTTACAAATCAATCGGTGGAATTGGTAGAAAAGCGTCGGCGGTTTTTGGAAATATATTTAGAACAATTATTAGTTCCAAAGAATTTATTTTATGTTGGGAGAACGGCGGTGTATGGGTTTTTGCATGATGGAGAGATGCCAGTGCGATATAAAACAAATATCATTCGGCCACTTATTGGATTTGCAACACCAGAAACAATAATAACAATTGGAGGAGAAGGAAAGATTGTTAAAAATGAAGAAAATGAGGTGGGGAATAAAAGAAAAAAACAAGAACAACAGGAAAATGAAATTCAAAAAGAGGAAAAAGAAAAAGAAAAGGGAGAAAAATGGAAAGAAACTCAAGGAAGTAAGGGAATAATTAAAAAAAAGACCAGGGTAAGTAAAAATAGGAATAATAATAAAGATTTATTAAGTGAAGAAGTTTCACATAATGTTGTAAAACCTATTAATTCTACTAGTACTTTAGAAAGTAGTGGAACATCTGAAAAAAGTGGTTTGTATTCTGAGCGATCATCACACATACGAGGAAATTCAAATAATACAGAAATTGGAGAAGATATTCCTTCAAATGATGAAACCGATAATGAAGATATACGATTACCACCACGTTCTCCTTTATGTTTACAGTGTAATGCAGAATTTTCTTCTATATTATTTCCACATAGATGTTTCTTTTGTAAACAACGTTTTTGTCGTAATTGTCTTAATCGTGTGGAGTTAGAAGAAAGTGAATTTGTTAAAGCATGTTTACAATGTTATGAAAATCATGAACGACATCGAAATAAAAAGCAAATTGTAAAAGGATCCACACCTTCATCACCTTTTCTACCATCTAAAAGTACTAATAGTGATCCAATTGAAAAATTAAATCTTGATGATTCAAATTTAATAAGAACAAATGTTTCTTTACGTGATTTTGAACTTGTTACAACTCTTGGTCGTGGTACATTTGGAAAGGTAATTAAAGTTATATTTCGCGAAGATGGTAAAGTTTATGCTATGAAAGTACTTAATAAATGTATTATTCATAAAAGACGTATGATTGAATATATTAAGGAAGAAAAAAATATTTTATCCTCACTACCACCGCATCCTTTTATTGTGGGTTGCCACTTTGCCTTTCAAACCGATTATCATCTCTTTTTTATTTTAGATTATTTACCAGGTGGTGAGTTATATTCTCGAATATACCCAAAATGTACCATTTCCCCATCTAATATTCGACTTATCATTGCAGAATTAGTGTTAGCGTTAGAACACCTGCATCATTATGATATTGCTCATCGTGATATTAAACCTGAAAATATTGTTCTTGCCTCTGATGGACATATAAAATTAACAGATTTTGGACTTGCTCGAATGAATATTTCACGTCATCGCCGGCGTAGTTTTGTTGGAAGTGCAGAATATTTAGCTCCAGAAACAATTCAAGGTGAATTTCAAACAAAAGCTGTAGATTGGTGGAGTGTGGGAGTTATTTTATATGAAATGATCGCCGGTGAGCCACCGTTTCATGCGGAGAATAATAATGAAGTTTATAATAATGTATTAAATAGAAATATTGATGTTTCAGCTTCTTGCTTTACACCAGAGGCGGCTTCATTAATTCAACAATTATTGCAACGGCAGCCAAAGCAACGATTAACAGATTGTGAAAGAATTAAAGCCCATCCATATTTTGCTTCTATTAATTGGGTTGCATTAGAAAATAAAAATATTTTACCACCATTTCAACTCAATTTGCATGGGAATGATACAAAATATTTTAAACGTGAATATACAGCAGAGTGGGCGGTGATTCCAAAACCGTTAGGAGTTAGTCGTACTACATTAGAAGTATTAACAAGTCGATTTAGTAATTTTGTTCACGTTAATGATGATGAAGAAGATTATGAAGAAGAAGAATTAGAAGAAAATGAAAATGAAAATGAAAATGAAGAAGCAAATAAATCTCTAACACAGGAGAAACAAAAGAAGACGAAAAGAGAAAAATCAAAACAACCCTTACAAGGACCGTTAAAAGAATTAACAAATATGGAATTAAATATAAATCATATTAATGGTGTCTGGCGTGCTATTAAAGTTGAAATGATAACAGATGATGGTAAAATTGCCTACCCATGGGGAAGTGAAGTTTGTGGAATTCTTGCTTATTTTCCTGATGGAAATTTTACAATGCAAATTGCCCTCACCCAACGTCGACAACTTCGTCATGATTCTATTGATAGGGCCACAAGAGAAGAACTTGCGGAAGTATATAATACATATATGGCAAGTTTTGGAAAATATCAAATTAAAACTGGGAGTAATCTTATTATACACTCTCCTGTAGGGAGTTTATTTCCTAATCTTACTAGAAATTCACAAAAGTATATGTTTGAATTAAGTAAGGGGAATCAGGGAGGTGATATGGATATGTTAAAAATTTCTACATCACCGAATATTATTAAGGAAGATAATATATCAGCAAGGACTGTGTTAACATGGGAGAGAATTAGTGCTTATTAGTTTGTTGTTTTTTTAGGGTAAATATAGTGATTTTTTATTTTTTATTTTTTTACTTTTTTTTTGCTGATTTTTTTTTTTTTTTTTTTTGTCTCTTTATTTTTACAAGCGTTTCTTTTTCTTTTTCCTATTTTATTTCAACGTACATGAATTATTCTTTTTTTTTTTTTTTTTATTAATTAATTTATTGAATCTTGAATTAAATGTTTATATTTAATGATTGCGAATATATATATTTTTTTTCTTTATTCTTTTTCTCTTTAAAATAGTTAAATTAAAATATATATATTAAAAAAAAAAAAACTCACATAAAATGCGCCGAGGAACATTTTTGTTCTTATGCCCAATGAGACGATTAGTTCCTTTCATAATTATTACAGATTCTAAATATGTAGGATATAATAAAACAAATATTCGTGGATATTTTAATATATCATCAACTTTAAACTCCCTCTCTCGCCCTTCAACACCAATAGTCTCTGAAGATGATTATAAACTTGTACCAAATAGGATAAATAGTCATAATAATAATAATAAAACTATTAATTCCACACATACACCAACAGAATCAAATTCAGAATCTACTGAAGTAAATCCTAATTTTAGTAAACTTGAAACTCCACAAAATTCTAATAAATCTACCAGTAGTAATAGTAATACTAGTAGTAGTCATTATGCTCCATGGGAAATTCGTGCTTTACTTCTTCCTCTTATTCCTGTAGGAGGTTTAACAATTCCACTGCGAGATATTATATATTTACTTCCAAAAGCAGCAAGAGAGGAAATGCAGCGAGATAAGGGGGGTCCGTTAGAATATATTCGACGTCACTTATCTGGAGATGTTATACTAAATGGAAATGAATTATCACGACGTACACTTATTGTAGATTCTACCACTAATAACACGACACAAAATAATAATAATAATGGGAAATTACAAGATAAAATAAAATTAGGAAAATCGACACTTTCACCACCACCACCTCCTCCTCCTCCTCTTAATACAAGTCGAACTCAGCAATCTAATTCTAATAGTAGTAATAATAATAATACTAATAATGGTGGAGGTGGTGGGGCAAAGACAACTTTAGAAGTATTAGATAAATTAGTAGAATTTATTCCAACTTTTTTTGTTCAACATCAAATGGTGGCAGATCAGTTACCAACTGAAATTTCAAAACAATACGCAGATAGTTCATTTCTCTTTTATCTTCGACGTTTTCGTCATTATATTGATATTCGAGCAAATCATGGAAATACTGAAATTCGACTTCGAACAGATTTTTCACACCCAAAACGAGGAGTAGCGGATACTCGATATACAACTGGGCTTAGTGGAAATGATATGTTAAGTCAACTTGCTCGAGGGCGTCGACCACCGCGAAACTCTGAAGCAAATTTAATTTATTTTATTGTACCAAGAATGCCTAGAAATTTTACTCCTATTGCAACTGTATTACAGGATGTTTCAGATATTGTTTCACGTCATCCTTCATTTGATCCAAGATTAGGTGTAACAGGATTATTTGAAAAATATCCAGAATATTTTCAAATTGTTGATGCAAAATTACGTGTTAGACCTTTTCGTAGTGCACCTAATTCATTAGATGATCTTGATATTTCAACTTCTCCAATTCCAGAAATATATATGAAAGTAAAAGAACTTGTAGATAAGTATGCAGAAGGTAAAGATTATAGTGTAGAATCTGAAAAAGCAGCTGCAATTGTACCTACAGGTAAACTTTATGCATTACTTAAAAATTCTGAAAAAAAAGAAGTTAAATTACGTTGTCGTTCTTTTCCAAGATTTTTAAGACTTCATGGTGCAGAAATTGTAGTTTCTGTAGATAATATGAAAGTTTATCAATTTCGTCCTACATATGAAAAATGTGCAGAAAATATTATGGATCAACGTCTTACAATGAGTTCTTTATCTCCTGAAGATCCTGTATTAAAAATTCCTGCTGCAATGGATGATAATACTACAGCAGATTGGGCTGTAAGAGAATTATATGATGCTCTTCCACTTATGCAATGTGCTGAACTTGAAGAAGTTATTTCTCTAGTTCCACCTTCTGTTAAAAATGCCTTACCACAAGAAAAAGAAAAACTTGTAGAACACTTAGCACTTTACCCAGATTATTTTTTAACTTGGCCTTACCCAGATAATCCTAGTGTAACTGTTATTCAACGAGCAAAATTAGAACCTATGCCAATGGAACAAGAAGATATTGCAAGAATGATAATGCCATTAATTCCACAAGGTGGAATTGATGCTGAAAAACTTTTACGTCGTGTTCCACTTCCATTACAACGATATTTATACCGTCATGGTCTTAAAAAAGTACTTGGTGAAATGAAAAATTATTTTTTGGTTGTAGGTGAAAAAGTAATGAGAATTGGTTGATTTAAAAAAAAAAAAAAAAGAGAGAGAGAGAGAGAAAAGGAAATTACCTATATTTAACCTATACTCACTATTCAGACAAATACATAAAAAATATAAATACAATTATTCCATATTTCTTTTATTTATATTCATATATACTTATATGTATTTATATTTCTTCCCTCTCTATCTCCCTGTCTCCTTTAAATAAATTACCTTTTTTTTTTTCTTTTTCCTTTGCTTCTATTATTTTAGTTCGCCTAGAATAAAGAGAAATCTCTCTAGAGGACAAATACAGTTGTACATAAAAGTAAGTAAAAAAAAATAAATAAATAAACAAAAGGAATATATATATACATATTATTATTATTATTCATCTATAAATTGATATTATAAGTAAACAAAAATAAGGGGGGGAAAGACATCAGAGAGTGAAAGTAAATAGGTTTAATTCATTTTTCTATATTTATACTACCAATTATTGATAAATGATACGTAAAAAGGTTCTTGGAGTTGGTGTATCCTCCGCTACTATGCTCGTGCAAGATACAGAAGCTGGTGGAGTACTTCGTGTTTTAAAACGTATTAATGTTTCTTCCATGAGTGCTGAAGAAGCTACTGAAGCATATGAATTATATAAATCTCTTCATCAAGCCAAAATTCCTCTCATGGTTGAACTCCACACCGTTTTATTACAAAATTCTTTCCTAAACCTCGTTACTTCCTACTGTTCCGAAGGTAATTTAGAGGACTTTGTAGAAAATGATGCGTGTGACCCTATTGATGAAAAGACCGCCGCCCGCTGGTTGCTCGTGATTGCCAAAGTCATTGAAGAAGTTCAAAAACTTGCGATGGGTGGGAGTTGTTGTTTCTTTGGCCTCGCCCTCGATCGTATTTTCCCTGCGAGTCGAACTCCTGAGGGCCTCCGCGTGGGCCTCCCGGTGCCGCGGGCGTCGTATTTTAAGTGGCTGGCGGAGCGGGAGGCGCTGGGGGTGGCGGTGGGGCGGGAGTACCCCCCGGAGGTGACCCGCAGCCCCCGCCAGTACCACCCGCGCGCCAGCGACGTCTGGCACCTGGGGCTGCTGGGGATGAAACTGCTGGGGGCCCACGCCAGCTACTCCCAGCGCTCCTCCCACGTCCGAGCCCTCATCACAGCAATGATGGAGCCAAGCGTGGAGCGGCGTCCTGCTATCGCTGGGGTGGTGCGGGCCCTAACAGAGTTTACTGGGGGGAATAATAGTAATCATAATAACACTGGTAGGAATGGGGTTCCACGACCAATACAGGCGGGGGTGGCAATGATGATAAGTTCAAGTTCCTCTGAAGGTTTTGCTACACCGGTGTCTCCCATCACAGCACCTAGGGCAACAGCGCCTACTTCAGATAACTCTGGTGGGGATGAGAATGAAGTTTTAGTACCAAGTAATAGAGTAACACCAACTAAAGCAAGAGAAGCAGCACGGGCGGCACGTCATAAAGTTCCAGAAAGCTGGCATCGTCGTGTATTAGAACAATTTGAAGAACTTCAAAGAATGAATGCTAGTCCTCCTCGTGGTAGATCTCGTATTGCTTCTCCATCAGGACAAAAACAACGTTCATTGTCATTAGAAGAACAATTATTGAGTGCACGTGGTAGTGGTAGTGGGGGACAAGTTACAAATTTAGAAGGAATAGGAAAAAAACGTTTATCAGGTGGTGGAAGAATGCCAGAGCGTCGTCGTGAAGGAAATGTAAAGAGTTTTTCACCTGCAGGAAGAGGGAAAAAAAGAGGAAGTGGTAGTGGTAGTGGTGGTGGTGGTAGTGGTCCTTCACCGACAAATAAAGTTCAATATATGCTTTCACAACAAATAGAAGAAGAACGACGAAGAAGTTTAATGAAACAAGATCAAGATGAAAAAAAATGGAAACAACAAGAAAAAGAACGTGCTGCACTAGATGCTCATCGAAATCATATGGATAAATTAAAAAAAATTCGTTCTAAACGAGGTGAGGAAACAAAGAATGATATTCGAAAATATATTAAACAATGGCGAGATCAGCGTACCTCTTTAAAAGATGATAATATTATCGTTACTGATATTAGTGGTGTTGCAGTATTTGCTCCCAAGTCTGGTCCACCACCTTCACAAAAAAACCCTCAAACATCATCATCTTTTTCTCCTCCTCCTTCGAAAACAAGAAAACAATCCGAAGTAACACAACAACAACAACAACAACAAATGGGAAATAGAATTTCAAGTATTGATGCAATGAGTCCTTTTGCATCTACTATTGGAGCAACAGGTGAAAGACTCCTAACAACTCCACCACCACTACGTCCTGTGAGTGTTCCAGGGCGACTGCGAAGTCCACCACGAGTAGGCCCAGCTCGCTCTACTTCTATTTATAGACAACGTGGGGTAAGTCCTCATGTCCCACGCACACGAGCAAATTTAGATAATACAAATTCTTCTACGGAGAATGCTAATAACGTGAAAACTCTCACAATGACAACAGGTTCTCCTGGGAAACCGAATGATAGTAATGGATGGTTTACTAGTAATGCGAATGGGAATGATATGCTTGATATTCCAAAATCATTATTAAGTTCTACAGATATATATAATATTTCTGCTGGAAATGATTTAACAAATGGTGAAAAACGTAGTGGGGAGGCCTTTTTTGCTTCTATTGAGTTTACTGCAAATAGTATTCGAAATTCTTTAAGTCAAGTTTTACTAAATCGTCAATTATGTTTAGAAGCACTTGATGTTGTAGATGCTTTTGTATTACGTTCAGAGTCTGAGAGGCAACATCCACGTTTTAATGTTGTATTTGCAAAGACTCTTCGAGAACTTTTAGCAGATGAGAATTTATTTCTTGCTGCTCTTCCAATGTGTTCACAGTTAGTAGCCTTACAAGGTCTACTTCAGCCTCTTCAACGTGGTGGTAAAGTAGAACCTATAAAGGGAATGAAGTAGAGAGAAAAAAGAGTAATGTATATTTATTTATTATTCCTATTTCAACGCATGCTTATATACATACATACAAAATACACAAGTAAAAAATATATGTATCAATTTAGTAAAAGTGGGTAGAGAAAATAATAATAATTGATAATAAATTGTTAGTGTTAGTGTTAGTTTTAGTGTATGTATGTTAGAAAAAAAAAGAAAGTAATAATTAATTAAATATCCCTCCTGTAGAAATAGAGCTGTAATAAGAGTTTTTATCTCCTTTTTTTTTTTTTTTTTCTTAGTTATACTGTTTTTTCGTTGCGGTTTTCTTTTTTTTTTTTTTTTTGATCATTTTCCTTCAAAAATAAAAAAAAAGAAAGAAATACAGTAGAAGTATTTTGGGGTGAAAGAAATAGCGCTCTTTAGTTTTCAATTATATGAAAGAAAAAAGTAGAAATAAATAAATGAGAGAAAAACTGTTACTAGAGACAAAAAAAAAAAAGAAAAAAAAAGACATAATGAAATTTTAAACATTAAAAATTTATACAAACACACTAAAAAAAAAAGTAGAATACACATAGCAATAACAAATATATATATATATATATATATATATTTTATTTTATTATTATAAAAAAAAAAAAAAAATTATATTTTTGCCATTATCTATATTTGTGGCTTACTGCTTCTTATTTCTTATCAGTATATAAAATATAATTAAATCATTCTGATATATCTTCATCTTAAGTTGAATGAGTAAGAATTAAAGAAAAAAAAAAAAAAAATGCCTTTTTATTATTATACGGGATGATCTTGATTTTTTTATTTTATTTTTGTATTATTTATCTATCAATATATATATATTTTTTTCTTATTTTCTTTCTTTTCTTCTAATCTTAAAAAGGCCTGCATGTTATGTACTAGGCTATACTACAGTTAAAAAGGCGATAGTGTAATCACTCTCCTATACCAAAAAAAAAAAGAAGAAGAAATTTGGAAAATTATATATTTATATTTATATTTTAGTCGATTAACTCTCTCTCTTTCTTTCTTTAATTCTGTGTGTATTTGTGTAAGTATAATTGTTGTATATATATATATATATTAGTACTTTTTTTTTGTTGTTGTTGAATAAATAATTAAATTAAATATGGGAGTTGTTCCTAGTAGAGAATCACTTAGGCGAGGATTAACTCGTGGTCTCCCTATTATAGGAATGAGTGATCCATCTCCACCTTCTACTACTACTAATAGTAATAATAAATTTGCTTTGAATAATACACAGGAACTTATACTTATACCTCTTATACCTGATTATTTTCCATCTGTAGATTCACAAATATTTCAAATGTTTTTACATGTATGTCGTGAAGTTTCAGTTATTTTTAATCATATAGAAGGAGAATATAATCCAAGTAAAACATATTATAAATGCTCCGATGTTGAGTTATATGATCGTTATATGGGAATTAGTAATCAAAGACTTTTTGAAACTGATAGTGAATTATTAGCTGTACATCGTGCAGGAAGAGTTTTTACAACTATTCCATGTGCTGTAGCTTTTGTTTGTGATTCTACAAATACACAATCACCGTTAACTAATTCTTTAAAAAAAACATTTTCTAATGTATCAGCTTCAGCTGTACAAATTAATGGTTTAAATATTAGAATTATAGGATTTATTGGAGATACTGGATTTTGTCAATCTTCTTTACCACAAAATAAAATGAAAGAAAATCCTTTTAAATTAGGTTTATTTTTATCAAAAAAAGTTGGGGGAAATCAACGATTAATGATAATTTGTCTTGCTGCTTATACACTTATAACTCAATTAAGAAATATTGGTATTGTATGTGATCCTAGTGAATTAGGAAGTTTAGATGCTATATATGATATTGAAGAAGAAAAAAATGAATTATATGAAAAAGAAAAAAAACAAAATTCTAAATCATTATATTGGGAAGATTTAAATATTAGTGGTAATGTTATTTTTAGATCTTTAGAATTTACAGTATCTTTAACAGATGTTCCATGGATGTGTTTTTTACGTGAATTACGAGCAAGAATTGAAGAATCTACTGTTAAAAATGAAAACATAACAACAAATAATCCTTCTTTATCTTTATTAGGTGGAAAGGGTTTAACAAAACGTTCTTTAATAACTTTTGTAGAAGATAATGCATTATTTGGTGTTATGGATTCAAATCAAGTTAAAAAATGTGTGGAATGGGCCTGTTGGTATTATGAAACTCAAATGCATAATTTATATGGAATTCATGCCGCCGAACTTCGAAGTTTATTAGCAAAACAAAGTATGGAATGTATTATAGAAGGAAATGTTTTAATTGATTCTGTTGAACCTATTAGAGTTCAAGACGGTGATATTTGGATTGTAAGTTCTGATGCTCTTGTACGAGATAGTAATAGTAAAGAGTATACTCCTGTCTCACGAGGTTCTATTATGCGTTATCATAATAGTAATAATAATAATAATAATAATAATAATAATAATACTACTATTAATCAATGGTGTTTATTACAAAATTATTTTGCAGAAGATATATTATTATCGGTGTGTCGAGAAGATTGTCAACGAGCACGTGAGGCGGAGCCAGAAGATTCACATTGGTTACGTGATATAAATGGAAATTTAATTTGGAGTGAAGCGGGTTTTTGTCATTGGCGTTTTGTTAAACACGGGTTAACATTATTATATAGTATTGTACCAAGATTTGCTAAACAACAACAACAACAACAACGGGGAGTGCGGAAAGTTTCAGATATTGGATTTCATAATAATAATAATAATAATGGAAATTGTAGTGGGGCTCGTCCTGTTTTAACAGAAGTTGTAAAAACTACTGAAGCATCCTATGTACAAAATAATTGGGCATTATCTTCTCCAATGTCATATAATAATAATAATAATAATAATAATAATAATAATAATACAGGTTCTTTCAAAAGTCTTTCCTCCGTAATTTTAACTTCTGTAAATCATAATTTTACACTTGGGCGTGAAATAAGTAATAATGTTCAATTTAATTCTATTTCACCTCATTGGGGATTTAATCATGATGAATTAGCTCCAATGTTACTTTCACGTGCCTCATCAGATTATAATAGTTTTACAAATTTAGCTATTTCCTCACCTCCTCTCCCTATTTCACATAATGCTAGTATGAAATCTCTTGTGTATTCGAATTCATTACCAATAGATGTGGGTAATAAAGCATTAACATCTTCTCAATATCAACAATATAAAAATCAAAAACAAAAACAAGAAGAACGTTGGGTACCTACCACACATTCTCTTCCAGTCTATAAATATAATTTAGAAACTACAATAAATGATAATTTTTCTAAAAATAATTATAGAGAAACTCCAGGGACTAGTGTTGGGAGTAGCCTACGTGCTTATGATGAAAAAGGGAAATACAGATGGGACTGGGGAAGACGTCCACTTTAATATATAAATACAATAAAAAATATATTTTAAAAAATGATATCTATCTATATATATATAAAGGAGGAGAAAGGAAAAAGAGAGCAGATTTCTTTTATTTTATTTTTTCATGATATTTTACAAAAGACAATAAAACGAAAATTTAATACAAGAATTATTGTGTAAAATTTATTATTGATCCCGGGTTCTTAACCGACTTATTGAGGGAAATATAGTTAAATATATATATATATATATATATATATATTATTATTATTTTTTTTTTTTTTACTGTTGCAGATATTTTATTAATTATTTGTATTTACTTTTGTACTTTTACTTGATTTGTTTTCAATTTTTTAATAAATAAAAAAAAAAAAATCTTATTTTATATTATCTAACTCTTAATTTCTTTTTCTTTTAAATGATATTGAATAGGAAGCGTTAAATATCATATTTCAATATGCAGAGTAGTAGTAATAAAAACAATAGCGATCCCTTTACAAGCAATACGAATAGCAATAATAATAATGTAGAAGAAACTGAAGCAAAATGCGCTGTAGCGCTACAGCAGGCAATGCGAAAGGGTCAATTCACAGCATACTACACACATTTATATAAATTACCTTTAGCTCATAATAATAATAATAATAATAATTCATCCTCCCAGTCACTTCCTCATAATGAGGCAATAGTAACTACTGGAGACTTTTCATTTTTACCATTTCCAGAATACTGTGGTTTAGGAACAGTAGATAAAGTTCTCTACAAACATCACTTGAATTTTGATATGGTATTTGAAAAAGAAGAGTTAAAAAACGAATAAAATTATAATATATATATATATATATAAAGAAAAAATGACATATTTTTTTGTTTGTTTCAGGGGGTTTTGAATTCAGTTCACAGATTTTGAAACAGGAAGAAAATAATACTAACTAATAACCATTATTCTTTTTCCCATCATTTCTTTTTTTTTTTTTTTTTCAAAATTATAATACTAATAATAAGAATAGAAAGTAGAATTTGGTAGATAGATTTTCAAAAAAAAAAAAAGAGAGAACGAGTAGAATATATATAAATATACACATATATTATTAATTATTATTATTATTTTTTTGTTTATAATGCGTATGACAAGAAGAGGACAGGATAATGGAAAAGTGAATGGTACTCGTACTTCACTTGATATTTCTGTTGCCTCAAAACGAGAAGTAGAATTAAGTGTGTATGATAAAGTTCTTGATGAAACCCGTATTTTTCGTTGTGATCTTAAATTATTAGAGAGTTCAATGGCTTATTTTTCTCCAATTATTAGGCGTTACTTAGAAGAAGAAGCAGAAGAAGAAGAAAAAAAAAAGAAAATATCACGTTTGAATAATAATAATAATGGAGATATTGATATAAAGGAAGAAGATGCTGCTACTACTTCTACAAATACTATAGCTGCAAGTACTACTAGTAATAGTAGTTCTAAATTTGTAAATAGTAATACTGTAGATATACCTGTAGAATTAGGAGTAAACTTAAAAAAGAAACGTTTAATATGTCCTCCTCCTGTTCCTCTTCGTGTTAATTGTGATATAAATATTTTTTCATGGTTAATGTCTTATATAGAAGGTAAACAAAGACCATTTACACCTGAAAATGCTGTATCTATTGCCCTTTCATCAAATTTTTTACTAATGACAGAACTTGTAGATTTACCTCTTCAATATATTAAAGATCATCTTGTAGAAGTAATGTTAACTGGTGTAAATATGGAATGTTTAACTGGAGAATTATTAGCACGTTTATCTAGTATATTAACGGAGGGAGATGTAGCTCAAGCTTTTTTAAAACTTTTTGAATGGCGTGCTGAAGACTCGTCAAATCGTCGTTTCCTCACAGCTCTTTTACGTCATATAGTGTGTGATCGTTTTGGACAAGGACGTACAAATAGTTTAAGTTGGTGTCGATACTGTGGCGTATTATTTGATTATCAACAATTAAAACGTTTAGAGCGTAGTGATAATAATGTTAAACCTGTAGAGTGTCCGAGGTTAACTAAAAACTCTATTGGTACCCATGGTGAGCTTCTCACGACACATACTCCCTCACAGTATCCAGTAGATCTTGCATTTCCTTCTATTTCTTGGAGTGATGAGCATGTGGAGCGGTGGGCGTGGCGTGTGATTGGTGCGACTTATATATTTCAATGTCGCCGCTGCCAACATCATGTGCTTCTGATTGATACGATTCATCATAGCTGTCGTGGTGGGGTGGGAAATTTTATAAATAATTTTATAAATACAGATATAAGTAGTGAGAGTGAGGCTGAGGCATTGCTGGCGTGGTATGAAATTGCAAAAGAGCTTTACCCTGGTGGGCTGCCGCCGATGTATTCTCATCAATCCGATGTACCCCGGGAGTGTGTCCTGGGCCTCACCTCAGCTGGGGACTGGAGTGGTGGGGAGCCGCAATATAATAATAATAATAATAATAATAATAATGTGAATAATTATATTAATGAATATGAGGGGCGAGGAGTGCCCGGGCTGTGGCGGACGCATCCTATTGCGGTGGAGCGGGCGGTGGATGGGCGCGGGCGTGTGAGTTTAGATAGTTTGAATGGATTTGAGCGGTGGCTGGTGGTGGAGTTGCAGCAGATGATGGAGGAGTTTAGTGAGGCCCCCCGTCCTACTTATAATAATAATAATAATGTTATTATTCCTGTAGCCCGTCTTAATTCACTTCGAGGTGGGAGAGGGATGGAGGCGGGAGGGCGGCGGCGTGAGGCATCGAGTGGGGCGGGACCGCGGGTGAGGACTGCATCCGGGGCGAGAAACTCTTTTGATAATAATAATAATAATAATTTTTATTATTATAATAATAATAATAGAAGTTGGGGTGCCGTCGCACCTTCACTATTACTGCAGCAACAGCAACAGCAGAATCTATCTCGGGTGCAGGTGGGGAAACTCTCGGCGCAGAATATGTTGAGTGTAAATTCAACAACTGGGAAGCGTAATTCAGGAGTTAGTCATAACCCACGATGAAAAAAAAAAAAATCATAAGTGTGTGTTTAGTTATAGACCACAGCCCTCTATTTGAAGATGGGGGAAATAAGGTCTGGGGTGCAAAGTTTAGCAATGGAGAGAGAGAGAGAGAGATGCTTTGGGAATATTATGTAGAAAGAATAATAATAACAAAAATATATGGAAGAGTTTTAAACGTAAAATATCTTTTTTTTTCCCCCTCTACCCCATTTTTTTTTTTTTTTTTTTTTTTTTTTCGTGTGTTGTTGTTGTTGTTTTCGTTGCAGCTTTCTTTTTTTCAGGGGCAAGGCATTTTTTTCTTTTTTAAGAAAAAAAAAAAGAACTCTAGTTGCTCTTTTTTTCTGTGTGTGTGTGTTGTTATTTTATTTTTATTTTTTTTCTTACTTTTTTTTTTTTTTTAAACGTTCGGCTATTCTTCTGTATTGCTTGGAAATAGAAAGAGACCATATATATACTTAAATTCATATACATTCGCCTATGAACGAACGAAAAAAAAAAAAAATACGTGAAATTATTCTTCTTATTCTTCTTCTTCTTACGCAGTTCATAACGTATAAAATAAAATAAATTAATAAAAAAGATGAAGCTTTCTATGAAAAGTCTTTCCTCTAGGGATAATCAATTGATATGGAAACTAGATCCTGTGATATTACACGAAATTGATTTCCTTGCATATCGTTTAGGTGTTTTTCATGCTCCTACATCGAACACTACTAGTATTCTTAGTAATAGTAATAAAATTACACCTAAAAGTAAAAGATTAAAATCTGATCGATTAAATAATTTAGTTGAACGTCATCGTATTACTTCAAATCCCACTAATATTAAAGATTCTCAAATATTACGTGAAGAAATAAAACATTTTTCATCCTTAGAATTAATGCAAAAAATGATGCGAAAATGGCAAAAACGAGATCAAGAAATGGAATTCATTGAAACTCAAAAATTAGAAAAAGAAGAAGCAGAGAATAATGCCGTTTTATCGCATCCAAATTATCTTTTTAGTGATGAAGCTGAAGTTTTATTTCGTTTTGGTATGGGTTCATTTGTTTCCCCCAATGCGCCTGGTTTTTCAGGACTTTTTAGACAACATTGGAAAGATTTTATTGTAACAGAAATGATAATAGATTCCACCACAGGATTAGGGACTCCAATTTCTAGAGAATTAGATTGGAGTATACCGAAAATACCGAATTCTTTACTTGAAAATGATGTAAATATGGAAACAAGTGATTTCAATTTTGATACTAGTGAACCACCACCACAGTCTTTTTTTACTGTTAATGTAGAAGAAAGAGTTTCAGAACTTCTTAAAGAAGGAAATGGTGAATTAGTAAAATCCAATAATGTTGATTCTACAATTATTTCACAATCAAATGAAAAAAAAATTCTTAATAATAGTGATAGTGATAATGATAAATTTGATGAATCTATATGTAATAAAGGAAAATTTTATCTTCAATGTTACCTTCATAAACAGCATATAGCTCATAGTGTAGCATTATCTAATATAGCACAAACACTTCGTATGCATCCTTCTGGTATTTCAGTTGCAGGAATAAAAGATTACATTGGAGATACTATTCAAAGAGTTCGATTAGAAAATATTTCACCTGCAGCAGCACTTCAAGCAAATAAAATTTTTAGAAAAAAAAAATGGTCCATGACTTTATCTAATTTTTCTTATCATACAGAACCATTAGTTCCAGGTCGTTTATTTGGAAATCACTTTAAAATTGTTCTTAGAGATGTAACGGCACCTTTAGAAGATATTGAAAAATCATTACATGAATTTGCATTAAATGGATTTCCAAATTATTATGGTTGTCAAAGATTTTCTTGGTTTGGTGGTCAAAATGATGCGGCGTTTGCATTATTACATCATAATTGGCTCGTTTTTGCCTTTCGTTTTCTTGGATATACAAAACAAGAGAAAACATTACGAGAATTACTTCAACGTGAAAAAAAATATCCAAATCCTATACAAGATGAATATAGACGAAATATCGTTCGTCGTTTACGTCAAATTGCGATGGAACCTAGTGAATTAGATGTTCCTCCGTTTCTTTCATGTCCATCACTTCATTCTCCAGCAACTTCAATTAATGGTGGACCAATAAGTAAAAAACAAGAATTAATTATTTTACAATTACATGGAGCATTTTTAGATTTAAGTGTTATGAGTCGAAGATTAACAGCGCAACGATTATGTAGTTATTTATGGAATCAAGTATTAACACTTCGTCTACATCATTTTGGTATACAAGTATTAAAAGGAGATATGATTTTATCAGAAAATTTTAGAAAAATGGAGACATCATCAGAAGAACGTAAAGATTGGTATCGTGAAGGCATTCGTTTTGTAGAAAATGAATCCGAAAAACATAATTATTCTATAACAGATGTTATACATCCTGGGTTTTCTTTTAATGGTATTCGACGTCCTTTAAATGCAGTTGGAGAATATTATCTTCAAATTTGTGAAAAATATAAGTTAGATTGGTATACACAACATTCACAAGCTGGAATTCATGACTTTTTAGAACCCCCACGCCCAATTATTCGAAAACCTATGAATTTACGTTATCATTATAATAAATCTGAATCTAAATTAACTTTAGAGTTTGCTTTAGAACGAGGTTGTTATGCAAATGTAGCTATTTCAGAATTAATGAAATTAATTCGTTGTGCTGGCTCAGATGCTATTTTACTTCTTCCTACAAATGATGCATTATGGGAATTAGGAAATCGTGATCCTGGTTATGTTACATCAGTGCAAGATATATATTCTGGATTTCAAGATGGTCTTGGATTTGTTTCAGATACTCATGAAATTCCTTTAACAGGAGAAACAAAAATATGGGATAATAATAATAATAATAATAATAATAATGAAGTTCCATTATTTTTACCAGAACATGAGGATCCTGCTAGAAAAGCCTATCGCTGGGGTTCAAAACATTTATTAAGAAATATGGAAAGAAGAATAAGAGATGAAGAGAAAATGAAATTACGTTTATTTGAAAAACCATTAGCGCGTCAATTAAAAGATGGGGAGGTGGGTCAATATGCTGGACACACTGTTCCCATGTCTCCTAATACAAAAGGTAAAAGAATTTTTTTTAAAGTATTAAAAAGACAAAAAAGATTTCCTGGGGCCCCAAAGCTTACTTCAAGTATGAAACGTGGGGGAGGAAATAAAAATAATAAAAATGCTATACGTGTACCATTTAGAGCAATTGATAAGAATACATGGAATGTGACATGGTAATGTAGATGATGGTGTGGAAAGAAAAAAAAAAAAGAATAAAGAATAAACACATTATTATTACTATTATTATTAGTGCTCTTTCCTTTCTGAAGAAAGAAAAGAAAGAAGGAATTATACTGAGAAAATGTGTATCTTTTTTTTTACTAATTTTAAATTATTTGTAAACTTTATTCTTATTTTATTATTATTATTATTTTTTTTTTTTTTTGTACTCTGGTGGATCGTTTAGTACATAGAATAATAAGCGGTATTCCATTTTCTTAAAATTTTATTTACATTTAATAAATCATTCACTCACTCTCTATCTCTATACTTTTCTCTCTGTGTTTGTGAGAAATAACAAAAAAAATAAAAAGAAAAGAAAAGAAAAAAACTTATGTCCAATAGTTTAATTGAAAACACTGGGCGGCCACCTAAGTATGATGCCCCACCTTATGATCCCTCACAGTGGGAAGGCAAAGATTGTGCTTTTATTACAACTTTAAAAGATGTTTACAATTCTCAACTTCGTCTAGAGCGAGCTCAACAATTTGAGGCACAATTTAATAATAATAATAATAATAATAATATTTCACATATAACTTCTCATACACAACCTATTACAAAACCTACAACGTGGTGGGGAAAGATATTAGCGAGTTTATTTCCAACATATTACGCAAGGCAACGATTATCAAGTTTGGGTTTTATTTATATGTCAAATGAAGAATTAGTCACGCGAATGCATTTTGCTCTTCAAGCTGCAGATACAACACTTTCTGCATTAATTGCTCAGGAACTTGCTAGACGTCGAGCTCGATTGTATAATAATAATGATAATGATAATAATGAAGAAGAAGAAATAAATTCTAATTATTATTCTAATAATAATATTGGTGGTGGTGGTCTTGGTTTAATAAGTAGTAATGGAGGAATGAGAAAAACAACAAATAATTTTGGTAATGGGGGCTCTTATTTTGCAGGAGATCAATTTAATAAAACTAGTAATAATAATTTATATCAAAATGGACGCAGAAGTAGTGGAGTAAATGCTAGAAATCATATAATACATTCTAATAATAATTCATCACTTAATGTACCAGAGGTTTTATTGCAACAACGAAGATCAGGAGGTGGGGGTGTGCTGCGATTTTAGATTTATTAATAATAATAATTATTATTATTATTGTTATTATTATCGATGAAAGTAAAAGGCGATGAATTTGGATTTAGCTCCTAAATATTACAAGAAAAGTAAATAATAATAATAATAATAATTTGTGAAGTGATGACTTTATAATAATAATAGAGATTGAAAATAAATAATAAATAGAAAGAAGACAGAAGGAATGATGTTTAAATAAAGAAAAAAAATAATTTCCCTTTTTTGTTTCTGTCTCTTGTATTTCTGAAGGTTTTTGAATATTCAAATATATATATATATATATATATATTTTTTCTCCCTTCATTTTAACTAATTTAAAATATCAAAAAAAAAAAAAACTTTAGACAAGTTAATACCAATATACATATATATGATTTTCTCTATCTTTGATAAGAAGTAAAAAAACAACAAATAAAAAAGAAAAGAAGAGGAGTGTTGTAAATATATTATTATTATTATTATTATTACTTTTCTATTAAATAATAATGCAAAATGAATTGCCCTATTCAATGCCCTTTCCCCCATATAATGTTCAAACAGAAATGATACAAACAATTAATAAATGTTTGCATTCATATTCTCCTGTTATTCCTATAGCCGCCTTAGAAGTTCCTACTGGGTGTGGGAAAACATTAGCACTTTTATCAAGTACTTTAAGATATCAAGCATTGTTGGAAAAGTTAACCCCACAGGAGTTAAAACAACATTTATTAGAACGTCAATATAAAAAGAAAGAAATAAGAGAAATTAATAATAATAATAATAATAATAGTGAAAATGAAAATGATGAAAATTGGAGTATATCCGCTTCCTTCTTCAAACTATTTCGTGGAGCAGGAACAACAAATAATAATAATAATAATAATAATATTAGAAATAAAAAAATGAAAGTTGAATTAAATGGAGGTATTGTAGCTTCTTCAGAGCTTCGTCGACAACATGAAATTCCCCCGTGTACTATTTTTTATATTACCCGAACCCACTCACAACTCAAACAAATAATAAGTGAATTACGAAAATTAAAACAATTACATCGTCTTAAAATGAATATACTAGGAAGTAGAGAACGATATTGTATTAATCCTACCATAACAAAAGCTCGTGTGAATAAAACACTTCCAGTAGAGGGAAATAATTTAGGAGAAATATGTGATAAACTTGTTTCTCTCGGACAATGTGAGGCTGTGCATAATTATACAGATCTTGCAAGTCAAGCTATAACTCGTTCTATTTGTAATAATCATAATAATAATAATAATAATAATAATTGTAAAGATAAAACGTGGGATATTGAAGATTTAGTGTTACAAGGAATATCCTCACAGAGTTGCCCATATTATGCTGCAAGAGATCTTATATTTTTTGTACATATTAACTTTGCAACTTATTCTTATCTTCTTGATCCTTTAATTCGTCATGAGTGTAAAATGGAAGCTGCACTTGGAAATAATTCTATTATTATATTTGATGAAGCTCATAATGTTTCAAATGTTTGTCAAGATGCACTTTCTGTTGAAATATCAATTCAAAGTTTACGAATTATATTAAGTGAAATTGAACCACTAATTGCAACATCGATATCTGTATCCACCTTAAGTTATCCACGGGAATTTAAATTAACACATTGGACTTTGGTAGAATTATTTTCATTATTGTATGATATATTTAATTCTATTATAAATTTTGTAGAAAAACAAGATGTAAATGAAGTTAATAATAATAATAATAATGATAATGGTGATAATAATAATGAAAGAGAAAAAACAATGCCTGGTGAAACAATAGCTAATATAATTAAACGTTGTATTATTGATTATTCACCTATTTATAATCAATTTAATAATAATAATAATAATAATAATAATAATATATTTAATAAATCTTCAATACAATTAGAAAATATAGCTATGTTTCGTCAAATATATGGAATTGTAATGTCATTAGGTGTAACTTTTAATCCTTTTAATTTTTCAATTTTTGCTTTATCTATTATGAAACGATGGCTTCTTATTATGCGTTTTATTTTACAAAGGCCAGATGGATTTGCTATAAATATTAAAGATATTACTTTTACAAATAATAATAATAATAATAATACAAAAAAAATTCATAGAAATATTTCTATTCGTTGTTTAGATGGTAGTTTAGCATTTCATCATCTTTTAAATAGTGTACATCGTATTATATTAGCTTCCGGTACACTTGCACCTTTTGAACAACTTGCTAAAGAACTTAATATTTCAATTTCTAATATGGTAACATATGAAGGAACACATGTTGTAAAAGATCATCAATTTTATTTATCAGCACTGACTCACATGAATGATGGTTCTCGACTTCATTGTACGTATAAAAATTTTTCAAATATCTCTTTTATAAATAATTTAGTTTCTGTTATTATAACACTTATTGATAAAGTCCCTACTGGTGGTATTCTTATATTTTTTCCTAATTATAATATTATGTATACTATTGCCTCTAAATTACAAACCTATTATCGTACCCTATCCCAAAATAATAATAATAATAATAATAATAATAATAATAAAATTCCACATATATTTATTGAAAGTAAATCCCCACTAGAGTTTCCTCAAATCCTTCACGACTTTCAACTTATCACCACCCAACAACCAACACAAAATAACAAAAATAAAAAACAAAAACAACAAGTTGCCATTCTCACTTCTGTATTTCGTGCTAAAGTTAGTGAAGGAATTAACTTTAATGATCATATGGCCCGACTTATTATTTCTGTTGGCCTCCCACTACAACCAATGAATTTTTGGAGTGTTAAAATACAAAAAAAGTTTAGTGGGGATTGCTGGTATTTATTAGAAGCGATGCGGGCTGTAAATCAAGCTCTTGGTCGTTGTCTGCGTCATATAAATGATTATGGAGCCATAATATTATTAGAAGATCGATTAGGTGAGAGTGAATATATTAATATGTTATCGAAGTGGTGTCGGGGAAATTTAAAAGTGCGAAATTCAAGTGAAATAGTGGGGAAGGAATTGGAATTGTTTTATAATAATATGATGAAGATAGGGAGTAATAATAATAATAATAATAATGGGAAAATAGAAGGAGAGGAGAGTAAAGATTTATTAGAAGAGTCTATGAAAGATATAGATGGTTCTCATAATAGTGTAATAAATAATAATAATAATAATAATAAAGAAGTATCATCACATTTAGAGGTGTTATTTCCATTTTCAGTAGGAAATGAAATAAAAAAGCGACCGCGAGTTACTACTAAAACACATTTATGGAGTAGTACCGCAATTAAACTTCTTTATGAATCTCATAATTCTGCAGAGGAAGTTACAGCCGCGGAGCTTCGTGAAGTTTTGCATTTACTAGAAGATGAATATTCTAAAGATGATGATGATGAATAAAACTATGTGAAGCATTTTTTTTTTTTTTTTTTTTCCTATAATTATAATTAAAATCAAAATAATAATAATGAAATGAAGAAAAAAGACTCTATTTTAGAATGGCCTTTCTATTCACGAATAAAATAAAGTGTTATTTTAAGTATTAAGTTTTTTTTTTTTTTTTTTTTTTTTTTAATCTCCCAATACCTTGTTATTTGTTGTTATTGCTCTATAAGTAAAACAAAAATAAAAAAAATGTGTTTGGGATTGCTATTTCTATCTTTCCCTCCCTCAATTATTGTTTATTATTATTCTCTTTTTATTATTTTTATTATTATTTTAAGCATATTTGTAAAACACCAAGTTTAAAATAATAAATAAATTTAAAAGAATTTGTTTGAATTAGTATAATTATAATGGAATGGATTCCATGCGAAGAGCAGGTAAGAACAATTGGATATCGTGAGGGTCATTGTGCAACTTGTTTAACAATTTTAAATAATAATAATAATAATAATAATAATAATAGTAATGAAAGGGAAGAATGGGTCTTGTGTGTGGGAGGTTACTGTGAGGGTGAACGTGATGGTATCGTAATTGCTAGTAATACGAAATATTTGCCAGCTCTTCGTTGGGTTTCTCTCAATATTAATAATAATAATAATAATTGGTTTGAGTGTGATGGGGCCTCACTAACTCGAGTTGAAGAGGAAATTATGATATCTAATACTATTTGTATCGATACGGCCTACATGTTTGGTGGTTTAGATGCTGAAATGAATTATAGTAATCGTCTCATTCGTCTTGCTTTACAAAATATAAATAACATTTATCCACAATTATATGTAGAGGAGTTAATAACTTTTGGAGAAATTCCTTTGCCACGCACACAACACTCTGCAGGAGTTACGGGAAATTTTATTATTATTTTTGGAGGTGCAACAGATAGAGAGGAGCAAACTAATGATATGTATCAATTAAATATTAAAACTTTAATGTGGAGATATATTAAAACAGAATCTATAGCTCCATCACCACGTATTCTTGCAGGACCACTTGTTTTTATTTCAAATTTTATATCTGTTATGTATGGAGGAGCTCATTTTGTAAATGGTGATATAAAAAGTTTCAATGATATTT
Source organism: Trypanosoma avium (assembly GCA_030849755.1). NCBI lineage: Eukaryota > Euglenozoa > Kinetoplastea > Trypanosomatida > Trypanosomatidae > Trypanosoma > Trypanosoma avium. The sequence continues at coordinate 87,175 of JASANY010000875.1, forward strand.
GGGTTTGTGATTTCTCTTGTAATGCTGAGTGGAAACAAATTAATAATAATAATAATTTATTTCCAAGATCAAATGGTCATTCTGGAGATTTATTTCAAATGAAAGATGATAATACTGTAGTATTTGTAGGTGGTAAAGATGCTTCAGAAGGTTGTAATAAAGTTAAACAAATTCAAAAAGATAAAAATATAAAAGATAAATTTAATATTTCTTTAATAGAACCTATTATTCATAGAAATGAAGCTCCACATTGGCGATATACACCTGCAGCAGTAAAATGTTCACATGGACTTCTTCTCTTAGGTGGGCAATGCCGTCACCCACAAAATATTGCTGTTTTTCTACTTAGATATTTGAATAATGATTCTACATTTTAATATATATATATATTACAGTAAGGGAGGGAAAGGGAAAGGGGGGTGTTTTATATTATTACTATTATTAATTTATTTATTTATTCTATCTTTATTAATATTATTAATTCTATCAGATTTAATCGCTATTTATTATTCACATACATTTTTATTTTTTTAATAATTATTATTTTTTTTTTTTCGCTTATTCTTTTTTTTTGATTGTTATTGTTTTCCTTTTCTTAATTGAATTATTTATACCCCTTTTCTTTAAAAAAAAAGAAAAAAAAAATGATAATAAAACTAAGTTTCTTTTTCCCCCCCTTCCTTCCTTCCTTCCTTCCTTCCTTCTCCGACGCATATTTTGATTATCTTAAACCTGAATTAGATAATTACCGTGTGTGTCTATTATATATATATATATATAATTTTTTTTCCTGTTTTTATTGCTCAAAGTTATAATAATAATAATTATTATTATTATTATTATGGGAAAACTAGCCCCAGATGTATTCTTTAAATCTCTTAAACAACGTGGTGTGAATCGCTTCTTTGGTGTTCCTGATTCTCTTTTAAAAGATTTCTGTGCCTTTGTTACCGATAACACTTTACCTCGCGAACATATCATTACTGCGAATGAAGGAAATGCAATGGCGATGGGAATTGGACATTACATGGCAACTGGGGAATTTCCACTTATTTATATGCAAAATAGCGGAATTGGAAATATTGTAAATCCTTTATTGAGTTTAGCGCATAGTGAAGTGTATAAAATTCCAATGTTAATGTTGCTAGGTTGGCGTGGGGCACCTGGAGTGAAAGATGAACCCCAACATAAAGCACAAGGTCGATTAAGTGAAGATATTTTAAATTCCTTAGAAGTTCCTTTTTCTATTTTATCTGAAGAATGTGAGGATACGGAGAGTTTAGTGCAAAATAGTTTAGATAAGGCATTTACTCATATGCAACAAAATAACTCCCCTTATGCTCTTTTAATTCGCCCAGGTTTATTTACAAAATATCAACTACAACACAATCAGGAAGAATTAAAAGGAATCCCAATGTCTCGTGAGGAGGCAATTGAGCAAGTTATACGACAATTAAATAGTAAAGATATTGTGATAAGTACAACAGGTATGCCTTCAAGAGAAGTTTATGAAATTCGTGAAAGAACTGGCGTGGGGCATCAAAAAGATTTTTTAACTGTTGGAGGAATGGGACATTGCTCTTCAATTGCTGCTGGAATTGCATTAGCAAAACCAGAACGAAATATATTTTGTTTTGATGGGGATGGGGCGGCTATTATGCATATGGGCGCTTTAGCTGTAATTGGTGGCACCGCCGCTATGAAACCATTATTAAATACAACTGAATCTTCAAATCATTTATTATATAATTATAAACATATTGTGTTTAATAATGGAGCTCATGACTCTGTTGGAGGGCAGCCAACGGCGGGATTTGATATTTCGTTAACTCAAGTTGCAAAAGCATGTGGATATAATATTATTCGTGAGGAAGCTGTAATGGAACTTGGGGATTTAGTAAACGCTATGAATGAATTAAAGAATATAAGTGGCCCAGCATTTCTTGAAATTGTGGTACGCAAAGGGAATCGCCCAGACTTGGGGCGCCCAAAGACGACTCCACAGCAGAATAAAGAAGCTTTTATGAATTTTATTAAAGAATCATAAAAGGGGAATTTATATATATATATATATATATGTTTTTTTCACAATCCCCTTTTCCATCTCGTTGTTGTTAATTTTATGTCCCTGAATGTATTTTCTCTTGTTTCTTTTATTATTATTGTTGTTTATATTCTTTACAATAACCTTTTTATAGAAGCAGAGACATTTAAATAAATAAAATTTACTTATATAATTTTTTTCGTTTGTTTTTTTTTTTTTTTTTTTTTTTTTTTTTTGATAAATAAAATTTAATTTATATTTATATTTGGGAATTCTTTATTCAAACCCCTTTCACCACCCTTTTTTTTTTTTCCTATTTCTTTCATTTAAAAAAAAATATATATATATATATGATAATAATGTTTTAAACGAAGTGAGTAAGGAAGAGCAAAAACATAAAAACATAAAACACAAACTTCGTATATATTAAATAATTATAATAAATACATAGTAACAATAACAAATATATATATATATATATGCTTCGGAGAACTTTATTCTTTCACAAGGTAACCCGCTCCTGGACAAAATCTTCCATTACCGCCTCCTCCGCCCACTTCCCTGATACGGTGCGGGTCGATCCTGCGAGTCAACGAAATATTAATAATAATAATAATATTATTAATAATAATTCCTCCCCTAAACAACATCGTATTTGGTCTCTTAATGATTCTTCTTCTAATTCTATTTCTTATTCTTTATTAGGTGGCCCACGTAGAGTTCCTAAGCATGTACAGTGGGCCACGAATAAAGTTAAACTTTGGGCCAAGTTGGTACGTGCCGATAAACCCGTGGGAACTTTACTTTTACTTTTTCCTTGTTACTGGGGGGCAAGCCTGGCTGTTACCAGAGCATTAGTATGGGAAGGAGCTGATCCTGTGGTATTATTTGCTCCATTTATTCCTGTACATTTAATTGTTTTATTTGCAACCGGGGCATTTCTCATGCGGAGTGCGGGGTGTATTATTAATGATATGTGGGATAGAAAATTTGATCGAATGGTGGAACGGACTAAAACACGTCCGTTAGCATCAGGGTCAATGAGTATGAAAGAGGCTTCAGGTATTTTAATTACACATCTTGGATTTGCATTTATAATTGCATTAAATCTTTCACCTACAGCTCTTATTTCAGCATTATCGATCACCCCGTTAGTGGTACTTTATCCATTTATGAAACGTATTACTTATATGCCGCAACTTTTTTTAGGATTATGTTTTAATTGGGGTATATTTGTGGGTTATGCTGCCGTTTTAAATCGTGTGGATCTTGCTTGTACGTTACCAATTTATTTTGCATCTGTTATATGGACTATTTTATATGATACCATTTACGCTTATCAAGATCGTGCAGATGATCTTAAGTGTGGTGTAAAAAGTTCTGCTATTTTAATTGGTGATCGTAAACATATTCTTATGGCTATGATATTTCCTGTAGGATTTGGAGTACTTATTTCTGGTTTAATGGTATCACAATCGTTACCATTTTATATTACAGTTTTAATCTGTGTTTGGTATTTACAAGGAATAGTAGATGATGTTAATATATATGATCCTTTGTCATGTAGTATGGGATTTCGTAGGAATGTTCGTTTTGCTTTTTATATTCTTATGGCAATGTGTTTTGGAAATATATTTTGGGCTCTTGCCTCTGAACATCAACCTGATAAAGATGCTGAAAATAATGCTATATCTGAAAAATCTGCTTTAATGAAGTTTTTATTATTTAATAAAGATGCAGAATCATTAATTTATAATGTTCAAGATGTTCGCTGGGTGGATAGATTTGCCCATCCAGCATATGTTGTGGCCCAACAAGCTCAAAGTAATTTAGAAGAAGATAAAGAAGATAAAACACTTTTAATTCCAGCATGGATGCGGCGAGAGTATTTGGGTGAAAATTTAGGAAATATATTACGTTTATGTGGGGTTGAGGAAGAAGTTATTCAATCATGGCAAAATTGGTGGTATGCACAACTTGATCATTATAATATGTTTTCTAAAATTGCGATTTGATTGAGGAAAAATAAATATATTTATATTTAAAGGGGAGGGGAGGGGTGGAAAAAAAAAGAGTGTGGAGGGAAACGGAAATTTGCTACTTGTTGATTTTTTCACAGAATTGTAAGAGAAGAGTGGATAGAAAGGAATATTTAACAAAAAAAAAAAAAATAATAATAATAATAATAATAATAATAAATATAGTAATAATAGTAGGTTTATTTATTTTTATTTATTTATTTATTGTATTTTTTTCTTCTTTTTTTTTTGTCCTCCTTAAATTAGTGTATATTCTTTTTTTTTTTTTTTTAAGAAATATAAGGTAAATTTCTTTGTCCTAGTAATAATAATAAAATGACAATGACATTACCAAGTTCACCAAATAACAAAGAAGATAAATTTAAAAATTCTGATGACACTATTATAGAAGCCTCAACAAAGCCTATTTTTAGTAAATTTTTACAAACCAGTAATGATTTAATGGAATCTCCTAAAGAGAAAAAATTACATAGTTTACGTTATATATATAATTATAGTTGTCAAGAACATAATGTACATCCTAATGAACATGTTTTACGTCAACTTTCTCCTGTTGTAGGTGGTGAATGGCCAATAAAAGTTAAAATATTAAATTTTGAAAATACTTATCTTGGTAGAGAAGGATGTGCAGCACTTATTCCTGTAATTGCATTTTGTCCTGCTCTTACACATTTATTAATGCCATCTATTGGATTAACATCAGAAGTTGCAAGACCTCTTTTTAATATATTACAAAATCATTCTTCTTTAATATGGTTAGATGTTTCTGGTAATCATTTAAATGATGATGTAGGACGTTGGATTTTAAATATGTTATTAGAAAATAATAATATTCGTTTTGTAATATTGCGTAATACAAGTATAAGTCCTCCATTATTGCGAAAAATTGAGTCTCATTTAGCACAACGGATAGGATTAAATCCTTCAGGTATTCGAACTGCATTTACTGAAACACTTGATTTAGGAAATTTAACCCCTTCAGAGCAATCTTCTTTTTCAGCTTCAATGAAAACATGTGATGGATCACGAACTCGACGAATTCCTGCTTCCGTTGCAACAGGATTAGCAGAATTACGTCATCGTTTATATCGTAATCGTCATAGTATTCAAGATGTATATGATTGTTTTATTTTACCACGTCATGTTTTAGATGATAATAATAATAATAATAATAATAATAATAAAGATGATGTTGAAGCTCTTGTAGATGTTATGAAAATAAATGGAGAGTGGGATGTTGTTTCTATTTCAACAATGATTACAGGTCAATGTTCTTGGCGAGCTTTTTTTCGTGGTTTACGTCTTTTAGGTATTCATGCTGTTTCTCGTTCTCTAACTGAAAGTGTAACGTTTGCAACAATATGTGGCATATGTAATTTTGAAACTATAAATTTTGGAAAATTATTATCCTTTTTAAGACCTCATGTCGCTATGAAAACAACAGATAATTTAAAACAATTAGGAGAGTCAAGGCAATTTTCATTTACCTCTACTCCCGCTATAAGTTCCCCTTCCATTTCTTCTTCGCATGAATATGGTGTGAGTCCAACACATCGGCAATTTAAAAAAAGTATTAATAATAATAATAATACAAATTCTAATTCTTCTACTTCTGCCCCTACATTATTAAATTCATCAAGTTCATTACCTTCAATGGGGGGAGGAGGAGTGGGAGTTGGGAAACGTAAAAAAAATATTTCATTTAATATAACATCATCCAAACCACCTAATACAGAAATTGCGTCACTTATTTTAAAACCTCAAGAAAGTATAATAATAGGAAGTCAAACAAGTAGACCTCATTCCTCCTCACGATCGCCTGCCATTTCATTTTCTGAATTACACTCTGTTTTAACACCTTTATCAAGCGGAGGTCTAAGTTTAGAAGGAAGATTTAAACTAGAGTTATGTTTAAATTCAAGAAAATTACAATATGTGGTGGATAGACTTTATGATACCAGAAAAACACTTCAAGAGTCTTTTCAACCTTGTGATGAAATGAATAGTGATTCTCCTTATTTAGTTCGATTAGATGAAGTAGTGGAGCGGGCGGTGGTGGTGGTGGGGGAAAATTATAGAGAAGAAATTATATCTTTATTAGAGCCATGGAAAGTAAATATAAAAGGAGACTTTGTATTTGTAGATACTGAGGGTTGGTTAGACTCTATGTATATTCCAGATTTGCAAGAGTCCTCCAATAATAATAAAACACCACCATTTCCACTTTCGGAGGAAAAACGTATGTGGAGAACTGTAGATGTTGAAATGTTAAGGTATTCTATTAATTTATGGTAAGATTTATGATTTTTGTTTGTTTTTCACCTTTAACAATATAAAAAAAAAAAATTCTTGTAATTAATCATTATTTATTTTATCTATATATAACTTTATCTACGTATATGTATATTTTACGTTATTTACAATTTTGAATTGTTTTGTTTTTACTTTTCAAATCTTCATTTTATGCTTCTTTTTTTTTTTTTTTTGTTGTTGTTGTTAATGTTGTTTCCCTTCTCCCCCTTTTTTAGTTGTATAAATTTTGGAACCATGTGTGTGTGTGTGTTTTTTTTTTTTTTTTTTTTTAACTTTTTCCTTTTTATGATTTTTTTTTTTTTTTTTTTTTAAGTACGTTCTTTTTAAAATCAAAAGAAAAATAATATAAAGCAAAAAAAAAAAATGAATGAATGAATGAGAAAGTTATATTCTATATAAAATTAAATCAATGTTTATTATTATTATTATTATTGTTATTATTGACTTTTTTTTGTTTGTGTGTCTGTGTGGGATGAGGTAAAGTGGGAAATTCTTTGAGTTTCTTTGTATTTTTATTTTATTTATTTTAAACTAATTTCTCTTTTTCTTTTTTGAATTTATATAATACACTAATAATAATAATTAAAAAAAAAAAATAAAAAAAAATAAAATAAATACCCTATAGTAAACATTCGTATTCTCTCTCTCTCCCTCTCTCTCTCTAGAAAAACAATTGAGCGATCAAGGGGTAAATTTGATATCACAATGTCAGTTATTAATAATTTACCATATAAAGTTGTTGCTTCTGATCTTGATGGTACTTTGCTAAACCCAGAGCATCGTGTTTCATCATTTTCTATGCGTGTAATGGAAGTTCTTACTGCTAAAGGTGTTTCTATTGTGTTTGCGACAGGTCGTCATCATGGTGATGTGTTGGAAACAAAAAAAAAATTAGGACTTAAGGGTTATTTAATTACATCAAATGGTGCTCGTGTGCATGATCCAGAGAATCGTATTATTATGGAAAAAAACATTGAACCTACAATTGCAAAAGAACTTGCCTTATTGGCGATTAATGAAACAGAAGTTGTAACAAGTATATACCGTGGAGATTGTTGGTTTATGAATAAAGATGCTAAAGATCTTACTGAATATTATCAAGAAAATAAAGATGTTTTTTATTATCAAGTTTTTAATCCTATAGAGGAAAAAGATTATAGTAAAGTTTATAAAGTATATTATACTTCTGATCGTCGTGAATTATTAGATAGAATTTGTGAAAAAATTATTGCTTTATATAATGATAAAGTAGATACAACTTTTTCTTTACCAAATTGTCTTGAAATTATGACAAAAGGTGTAAATAAAGGAATTGCATTAAAAGAAGTTGTATCTATTATTCTTGGTAATTCAGAAGAAAAAAAAGATTTAAATGAAAATACAAATTCTATTATAAAAAATTGTATTGCTTTTGGTGATGGTAGAAATGATCTTGAAATGCTCTCTATGGTTGAAAAAGGTTGTTTAATGGGAAATGCACAAAAAGATCTTCTAAAAGTGGCTCCTTCTCATTTGGAAACTATTGGAAAAAATTCAGAAGATGCTGTTGCTAAATATTTGGCAAATTTATTTCAATTAAATATTAATTAAAATAAAATAATAAAGTAAAACAAATAATAACCTTTTCCATTACTATTTTTTATTCTTTTATTTTAATTAAATGATAGAAGGGGCTTCCCCATCTCCGGTGTAGTATAGTGGCTAGAACAGGCGGCTCTCACCCTCCAGACCCGGGTTCGATCCCCGGTACCGGAACTTTTTCCCATCCCCCATTTCTCAACACCTATATTTTTCAGATGTGGGTGTTTTTTCTTTTCTTTTTTTTTCCCCCCTTAAGTGTGTAAAGAAAAAAAAAAAAAGGGCAACGCCAAGACCCATCCGTTTTATTTTTCACCTTTGGCGTTTGAAAATCCCCGGATCTTCTTTTAAAAGGGCCGCATGTGCATGTGATGGCGTCCCCTCCCCCCAAGTCCTCCCGGGAATTCCCCGGGCAGGCGGCACGGGGAATGGGCATCTCCTTCCCACCCCTGCCGGAAAAATACACAGCAGAGGATGGGGAAATAATAAAAAGAAGAGAAGTCTTTCGGGCCCTCGCGGCGAAGAAAAAGGGGTTTGCGCAAAGGAAAAAAAAAGGAAAAGGGTAAAATGAAGAGGGTGGAAAAAACATTCCGGTACCGGGGATCGAACCCGGGTCTGGCGGGTGAGAGCCGCCTGTTCTAGCCACTATACTACACCGGAGATGGGCATCTCATCATAACTATAATTTATAATTATTTTTTTTTAAAAAAAAAGAAAGCGAACCACTTTCCCCCTCCACCAAAAAAAAAAAAAAACAGAGAACACCCTTTACCAGAAAATCCAATAAAAAGAAATAGCCAAGCCAAGGCCCCCACCCACCATCACAAAAACAGGGGAAATACCCCCCTTTTTTTTTTTGTTCTTGACATGATTTTTGATTATCGTTTTAACTTTCCAAAAACCGGAAACCCCCGAAAATCAAAAAGGCCCCCCCCCCGATGGGGTCCTCGCTTTCCCCAAAACCCTCACCCCACCATCGGGGAATTTTCACCCTTTGGAAAGCAACAAGGCTCTTCCCCAAAGATTTCGACAATGGAAAGTGTTAAAATAAATAAACAAGAGATATGTGCAAAAAAGAAAAAAAGAGAGAAATGGCCTTCACATTCCTCGAAGTAAGTAATAATATAGGCAAAATTACAATTAGAAAGAAAAACAATAACCTTACACACACAAAAAAGAGAAAGAAATAATATTATTAAATAGGACATTTCAGCTTCTTAAAATAGATAAATAATACATGAATTTGTGTTTCTGTATATGTGGGAGTCCAAAGTCATTATACCACACGTAAGTCTATTACCAAAGTGTAGACAATGGGTATTAAATATATATACATGGAATATTCGATATTTTCATTACAGTAAAACACTATTAGGCTATACTCTATCGCCCCTTCGTCTGAAACAACCACGTGGTAAATACATAATGCATATGTTTACATTAAACTATATTTCTCTCTCTCTCCTCTTTATTTGGGGTTTCATCATAAATGAGGAAAATACAAGGATGCCATTTGTTCTAAAGCTAAAAACAGACAAAAAGAACAAAAATAAAAGGATTGGGGGTCAGAGAGCAATAATAACAAAAGAACAAAAATCTCCTAGCAAAACATATAAATATCCAACATAAGTAATAAATAAAAATTATCATTAACATAAACCTGAAAAAAAAAAAAAAAAATGANATCAGGCTTGCTTTTAATGGAGGCAAACAGTTTTCTTCCTATTGCGGTGAAGCAGTTTTAGTAGAATTGTAATGCCTCGTGTACTTTTTTCCCCCACTCGTTCATATATATATATATATAAAAGAAAAAAAGAAAATGGGTATATAATTAGCAAAATTTGAAAAAAAAGGGTTTCTTTCTTATTCTTAAATTCTCTTCCCTAAAACAACAATAATAATAGCATATTTTTTTATTTTTTTTTATTTAGGAAGAGAAAACAGAACAAGTGTATATAAAAGCCCAACAAAAAAGAAAAATCTTAAACTTGTCAAGGTATATTTTTATTGTAGTATAGCAAAAAAAAAAAAAAAAAAGAAAAAAAACGAGTGGAGTGAAATATAAACATAAAAACAATATAGAAAAGAAATTAGTTTTTTTTATAGATTTTTTCTGCATAAATCTAATGATATAAAATGATGAGCAGAAATATCATATAAAAAACACATTTACAAACCTTCTTGCTCCAGAAGTTGGTACTGCTAACTGTTGTAATTAAATGGACTCTAATAAAATAGTAGCAGTAATAGAAAAAAGAGCCAGTGGCACAGCCATAAGTAAATTAACACTTCCATCACTATTATTCATATTAGGGGTATCAGCATTGTCAGTACCACCACTCTTATCCCGTGAGACATTTCGGGGTAGGTCACTTTTACTTTGGTTTGTACCATGCGTTTCCATATGAGGTAAATCATCATTGCCCATCATACCCGGGGTCCCAGCATTGCCAGTATCACCGTCCCTTTCACTTCTAGTCTCAGAAGTTACAGTATCACTGAAGGGTAAGCTTGGGGTTGGAGTGGGTCTGCGAGTTGGAATGATAAGACTGCTGCCGTTATAGGAAATAGTACACACTTCATTATATTTAGGGCATTTAATTTTGCCACTGTCAAAATGAGGAGAATTGGGGATAATACTTTCTCCTTCTGGACAATTATACCACTCTTCATTACCATCATAACGTACTTTTACAACACCATCAGTACATGACACTTCTGCACATACACCACTGAATGGATTTTTCTTACCGTTCTCTGAATTCACTACAAGAGACTCCCCATTCAAACACCAAGAATTATTACCCACACGAAAACCTTGTCTAGATCGATCTGGATTCCCACACGACAACGCAACGTCGTTGCTTATGATAGGGCAATACTCTGTCTCCTCACTAGAATCTCCACCTGTTGTGGCATCATCGAAGTACTGGAAGTAGGATGGGATGTTTGGATAGTTATTGGGCTCACAGAAATTCATAAACAACCGATCTGATGTGCAGGACCAACCAGTATGAAAAACGCAAAACATTTCAGGGTATTCAGTTTTACCATTATTGACACACTTCTTCTCAAGAAAATCACATCCAGAGTTCTTGCCCCAACTCATTGTTTCTTCCATACCCCAATTAGCTTTGTAAATTTTCATATCCTCAAATGCAGCCATTGTTAAAGAAGTGTAGTATCCAATACCGACATCTGCACTCATTAACTCATCCTTTGCATTGCGTCTGTTCCAGTGCGACTCCACCCAATTTCCTTTCATATGAAGCTCCATACCCTCAGTTTTAGGACAGTTGTAATGCTCTTGTGCCTTGTTCTTTATTTTGGAAGAGTTTACCACCATGGCATAAGGTTTATCACGAATATTTTCAGTAATATTAGATACCATACTGAGTGTCTTCATTATTTCATAATCAAACCCAAGTGCATGTGCAATTTCATGAGCAGCCAAACGAGTCCAATACCGTGTACCCTTAAAAAAGTCTGCACGTAAAGCCAAAGATCCAACGATTGGACGACCATCATTCCCTTTAGCGCAATAGGCACCGCTTGCAAACCCACTCAAGGGTCCTGAAGCCACATAGAGAATCATATCAGTATTATTAACACCCTGTGTGTAGTGTTCTGGGGGCACAGTAAAATACTGACAAGTAGTATTATTCTTTATGAATTCAGGTACCTGCAGAGGACCACTTAATGGATGAACAAGAAGACGTTCAGCATGAAGTTTAATAGCTTCTGGGACGATCACATTTTTAATAAGTTCCTTCTTTTCATTGATAAGAACAAGAGTTGGACTACAATACCCATTGGTCCCATCATACTTTGGGCGATGCACTCCTGTACTGGCGCAGTATTTGTTTGTGTCCTCCAAGTCCAGCATGGAGGCGTGCAGGCGGAGGGGGGCCCACTCCTTCACTTCAGTGGAGACCGTGTAGGCCTCCCATGTGCCCTGTCCCTGCCGGGGCACCTC